>SJYC01096469.1:0-37514 GCA_006408675.1 Madoqua kirkii | reverse complement strand
GCCTTTCATTTAAAATACTAGTTTTAGACAATCTTAGTTACATTTGGGCTGTCAGTGTTTAAAGTAAGAGTAAAGATGAAATAGACACTACACTCTGTCTTAAACATGGGAAGGAAAAACAGATTTTGTATCACTTCTTCGTAGGTGAAAAGGACACGGTTGCCTATTTCTGTGCCCATTTCGAAGAACAACTGAAAATTTACAAAAAACAGGTGGGATTTCATCTGTAGTAATGTGTTTCTTCATATTTTTAGAAATGGTTGTGCATCTGTTTAAATTTCATGAAGATAACGACATACGGCTCATAAGTAAAACGGCATTTGTCATGAAGATAAGAAATACATAAGCTAAGAGTATTCTTTAACAATTATTGAGTCAGCTACTTTAGATTGTTTTTAGATGAGATTACTCTACTATCAGTTATCACTATCTGAGATATATCTAGAGTAAGATATGAAAGGCATCTTTCAGGTCCACCTCTTGAGGTAACAATTAGAAATATCCTTCAGTATCCTTTTTTCTCTGCACACCTTTCTTATGTATTCACACAGTCAGTATGTAGATATGTGAACATATAAACCAAAATCATTTGAGAACTGTTGAGTAAAATACAATTTCAATAAGATGACCAGATTTCATACAGATTAATATAAACAGTGACTCTTATCTATTAGCAGTGACCAGTCTGAAGGTATAATGCTATGGGATGCATTTTTATAACCACAGCACAAATAGGAAGAGATAGCCTAAAATCTATTGAACATACAAAAAAGATAGCATATATATGAGGGGAGGGGGCTGTTGGGAAGGAAGTCGACTGGAGAACATAGAAGAAAACCTGAATAAACGGAGAGACAATACCACGTTCCTGGACGGAAAGACTCAATATTGAAGAGACTTCAGCTCTTGCAAAATTAATATGTAAATGTTTTGCAGTCCCAAAGACAGTCCCATCAGGGAAATAAAAAGGAAATTATACAAAGTGTGAAAAGAAATAAAGGCAGGTAACAGGGGAAATGAGAACTGCCGCACATTGTGGAGATCAAAACAATCAATCCTAAAGGAAATCAGCCCTGAATATTCATTAGAAGGACTGATGCTGAAGCTCTAGTACTTTGGCCAACTGATGTGAAGAGCTGACTCATTGCAAAAGTCCCTGATGCTGGGAAAAATCGAGGACAAGAGGAGTAGGGGGCAAGAGAGGATGAGATGGTTGGATGATGTCACCATCTCAGTGGACATGAATTTGAGCAAACTCTGAGAGCTAGAGAAAGACAGGGAAGCCTGGTGTGCTGCAGTCCTTGGGGTTGCAAAGAGTTGAATATGATTTAGCAACTGAACAGCAGCAACACTTCTCTGGGAGGAGCATAAATTGCTGTGGCCATTTTTGAATGGTATTATCAATCAAAATAAAATACACTTATACAGTTAGTATAGTAATTTGCTTTTTGGCCCTACATGCCATATACAGAAATCAGTTCTAAATAGATATGGATCTAAATATGAAAGGTTAAACAATAAGCCTTTTAAAGGAAAATATTGCATTTAGACTATCTTTTGACCTTGAATCTTAAAGTTTTAAAAGAACTAACTGTAATAAAAAAGTAGACTTTACTAAATTTTTTATTTTTATTAAAGCTTTATTATCATATATTTTAAATATTAAAACACTACAAGTAGTATATTATTTATAAAACGAAAGAAGATTTTAAAAGTACCAACCATAATGAAAAATTGGTAATTTGACTTTACTAAAATAAATTCTTGATTATTGAAAAGCACCATTAAGAGAACGGAAAGGCAATTCAGAAAGTTGCAGAAGACATATATATGACAAAGGGCTTATATCTAGAGCACATTAAGAATGCCTTCAAGTTCATAAAGTGAGTACAACCCAAAGAATACTGGACAAAAAACCTGGGCAGATTCTTCATGACAAAGGATAGTCCAAGTACAGTAAACAGGACAAGATACCCCACTTGGTCAATCATTGGGGAAATGCAAACTAAAACCACCACTCACACACTAGGGTGACTAAAATAAAAAAGATGGAGAATACGAGTTTTGTCAAGGATGTGGAGCAGCCATAACTAATACAGATAAACAAAAACTTAAACCTCCCTGAGAGAAGTGTGTTCAGTCCAGGAGGCATGTATAAGCCTCCATTATTAAAGCATTAAAAAAACTCTAATTGTTCATTAGGCATTCAATGGGTAAAGTACAGCATATCTAAAGTGCTGAATACAAATAGTTAAAAATGCTGAGATGCATCTGTGTGTACTAATGTGAAAATATCTTGAAATCATATAGTGGAGTGAGAGGAAAAGTATATAAAAGCATATGGCATGTTACCACTTAAAGATCCCACAAAATAAAACTGTGCCGTTTATACACATGCAGTTCTCTTCCGTATATACGTGTATTCTCCCCTGCATATGGCATGCACATTTTTTTAGGGACATGCTTAGCTGGCCTGAAAGGGTACACTTCAAACTTGTAGCAGGAGTTACCTTCAGGGAAAGCTGTGGACTAGGTGTGCTCAGGAAGGATGTGACTGACCTTTATCCACATTTGAATTTTTTACAGTCTGAAAAAAAATTTCATGTATTTGCAATATGTGTAGTTTAGAAGTAGTATTTTGGGCTTCCCAGGTGGCTCTCGGAGAAGGCAATGGCACCCCACTCCAGTACAGTTGCCTGGAAAATCCCATGGACAGAGGAGCCTGGTAGGCTGCAGTCCATGGGGTCGCTAAGAGTCAGACACGACTGAGCAACTTCACTTTCACTTTTCACTTTCATGCATTGGAGCAGGAAATGGCAACCCACTCTGCTGTTCTTGCCTGGAGGATCCCAGGGACTGGGGAGCCTGGTGGGCTGCCGTCTATGGGGTCGCACAGAGTCGGACACGACTGAAGCGGCTTAGCAGCAGCAGCAGGTGGTTCTAGTGGTAAAGAACTTGCCTGCCAGTGCAGGAGACACAAGAGATGCGGGTTTGATCCCTGAATCAAGTGCCAAAAAATCCCCTGGAGGAGGAAATGGCAACGCACTCCAGTATTCTTCCCTGGAAGATCCCATGGACAGGGGAGCTTGGCAGACTGCAGTCCATGGGGCTAAAAAGAGTCAGGCATGACTAAGCTCAACAGAGCCGATAAGTATTATCACCTACTTACAGTGGTAACACCTAATTGTTATGAAAATTGAAGTAATACTGAGGTATGTAAAGAAAGTAGAAGAAATAACCTCTTGACCACCCTTCCCGCTCCCTACTGACTTTCACGACCTGTTTGTACACATCAGCCTTATGGGCGTAGGTGTTAGCAGTCACCTGTTCCTCTCTGACAGTACTCCAAGGGTATCCTTTTACTCATCCTTATCCCTTGGGTAATTGTCCTGGGAGGTGGTCCTGTGCTTGGTCTGACTCAGTCATGGTGTCAATATTGTTGCTCTTGCCTGTGGTTGGTATAGGTCTGGGCCAGTGTATGTTTTTGGCACTTTGACCAACGAGGTCTGATGTGAAGAGAAGTCTGCTGGGAGGCTCCAGGCAAGATTTCCTACTCTAATAAAAAGAAATGCAGGAACCCACAGTCTCTCTGTGGTGGTTGTGTCTGGATTTGACTGGTAACTGCTGTAACTATAATGAGGTTAGCTCATTAGTTTGAGGATTGATCAATATGTGAAAGATGGTAGAACAAAAGAGCTGGTGTTGGTAACTACTGAATAAAGCAGTTCCAGAACCATGCAAACTCCAGACTTCTGAGGTTCAGAACACACTTCTGTCCTGAGACTTGAGTCAGGGATTTGTTATTTGCAACAAAGAAACATCTCGACACATGCATATGTATGCATTCGAAATTTAAGTCAAAAGAAGGCTATAAGCTATACCATATACACTGTTCTGCAACTATTTTCACATAGTAGCTGATGGCTATTATTCAGCCAGTTCTCCACTGGTGGACCTTTAGGATATAGTTTCTGCTTGCTATTCTAAAATTCCCCAGGGAAAATCTTTTACACATTTTGAAATATGTCTGTGCTTTATAGACTGAATTTCTAGAAGTGATATGGCTGGATCACACATTTAGTTCAGTAGCTCAGTTGTGTCTACCTCTTTGGGACCCCATAGACTGCAGCACGCCAGGCGTCCCTGTTCATCACCGACTTCCGGAGGTTGCTCAAACTCATGTACATCAAGTTGGTAATGCCATCCAACCATCTCATCCTCTGTCATCAGTCTTCTCCTGTCTTCAGTCTTTCCCAGCATCAGGGTATTTTCCGACAAGTCAGTTCTTCGTATCAGGCAGCCAGAGTATTGGAGCTTCAGCATCAGTCCTTCCAATGAATGTTCAGGACCGATTTCCTTTATGATTGACTGGTTTGATCTCCTTGCAGTCCAAGGGATCACACATTAGATTAACTTTAGGTTGATACCACTACTCAGTTGCTTCCAAAAAGATCATTCCAGTTTATACTCTTAGTAGCGAGAGCCAGTACCCATTTCTCCACATATTCACCATGCTGTCCATATTTAGTATTCGGTTTTTGCCTGTCTGTAGATTAAAAGTGGTTTTCTGTTTTAAAATTTACATATCATTATTAACAAAGTTGTAAAACTCATATATATTGGCTAGTTGTCTATTTTCTCTTCTGAATGTCTTCTGAATCCTTTACCTGTATTTTTCTTACTGAATTTATAGCACTCTGCATTTAATGGTTTTTGTGTTGCAGGTGTATTCCCCTAGGTAGTCCTCTATTTTTCTTAATGTTTGCTTATACTGTCATTTGGTACACAGAGGTTTTAAATGTTCATGTTGTCACATCTGACCATCTTTTTCTTTATGCTCTCTGGTTTTTATTATGCTTGGAAAGTCCTGTGACTTTCCCATGTTGGCATGGGAAAAATCATGCCAACATTATTCTTGCCTTTTTATAACTTGAAGAAAAAATACTTAGATCATTAGTGCATCTAGAATTTCTTTTATATATAGTGAAGGGGCTAATTTAAGTCCCCCCCATGTAAATAGACAGTTATCTCAATATCATTTATAGTACGCCACTATGGAAACAGTGTCAGACTTTGTTTTTTGGGGCTCCAAAATCACTGCAGATGGTGACTGCAGCCATAAAATTAAAAGACGCTTACTCCTTGGAAGGAAAGTTATGACCAACCTAGATAGCATATTCAAAAGCAGAGACATTACTTTGTCAACAAAGGTCCGTCTAGTCAAGGCTATAGTTTTTCCATTGGTCATGTATGGATGTGAGAGTTGAACTGTGAAGAAAGCTGAGCGCTGAAGAATTGATGCTTTTGAACTGTGGTGTTGGAGAAGACTCTTGAGAGTCCCTTGGACTGCAGGGAGATCCAACCAGTCCATTCTGAAGGAGATCGGTCCTGGGTGTTCATTGGAAGGACTGATGCTAAAGCTGAAACTCCAGTACTTTGGCCACCTCATGCGAAGAGTTGACTCATTGGTAAAGACTCTGATGCTGGGAGGGATTGGGGGCAGGAGGATAAGGGGACGACTGAGGATGAGATGGTTGGATGGCATCACTGACTTGATGGACATGAGTTTGAGTGAACTCCGGGAGTGATGGACAGGGAGGCCTGGCGTTCTGTCATTCATGGGGTCTCAAAGAGCCGTACACAACTGAGTGACTGAACTGAACTTTAGTATATTACAGTATAGTAATATATAGTATCTGCAGTATATTCTGTGTATAGTATAGTCCACAGTCTCTGAGAATGATATCTTTGTAGCTTAGATTCCTCAGTGTTCATAGGTCTGTCTTGGCCATCTGTCTTGTTCTGTTGAGTTGTTCATTTTTCTGCACTCATACCATAGTTTTAATCACTCAGTTTAGTTCAGTCGCTCAGTCGTGTCTGACTCTTTGCGACCCCATGAATCGCAGCATGCCAGGCCTCCCTGTCCATCACCAACTCCTGGAGTTCACTCAAACTCATGTCCTTCAAGTCCAAGGGACTGTCAAAAGTTTTCTCCACCACCACAGTTCAGAAGCATCAATTCTTCGGCGCTCAGCCTTCTTCACAGTCCAACTCTCACATCCATACATGACCACAGGAAAAACCATAGCCTTGACTAGATGGACCTTAATCGGCAAAGTAATGTCTCTGCTTTTGAATATGCTATCTAGGTTGGTCATAACTTTTCTTTCAAAGAGTAAGCGTCTTTTAATTTAATGGCTGCAGTCACCATCTTCAGTGATTTTGGAGCCCCCCAAAATAAAGTCTGACACTGTTTCCATTCTTTCTCCATCTTTTCCCCATGGAGTGATGGGACCAGGTGCCATGATCTTCGTTTTCTGAATGTTGAGCTTTAAGCCAACTTTTTTACTCTCCTCTTTCACTTTCATGAAGAGGCTCTTTAGTTCTTCTTCACTTTCTGCCATAAGGGTGGTGTTATCTGCATATCTGAGGTTATTGATATTTATCCCAGCAATCTTGAGATTTAACTTATGTTTTGCTCTTCAGTGGGACAATCCCTTATCGGTTTTCAAAAATTTTCCCATATTATTCACTTTTCCAGAAAAACTTTAGAATTAACTTGTGACGTCTGTACAAAGATCGTGTTCAAATTTTGACTGGAATTGTTGAGTGTGTAGATTAACCTGGGGAGCCCTGACATCTTTACAATGTTGAATCTTGTCATCCAGCACCCTGGTGTCTCTCTCCATTTACTCAGGTTTTCTGTATTTTAGCAATGTTTCATAGTGTCTAACATGTAGGTCTTATATATTTCCTTAAAAATTATTCTAGAGATATAAAATATCTATCATAAAGGAACTTGTTTTCATTATGTATTCTAATAGGTTATTGCACATGTATAATGTGTAAAACTATTCTTGGCATTGATGTAATTCTCATAAACCTAAGTGTAACAAATGAAAATCTGATTTTATAAGGGAAAAAACTGTTGCTTGAGTGGATTAATTTCTAAGTCTGGGTACAAAATATTTCTAAAACATAACTCTATAAATAAATTCAGTGAAAATCATGAGTCTCAGATCTGATTAACTGAACTCTTTGTTTTTCCCCACTCTCACAGGTTATTATTAATTTGGTAGACCAGGCAGGAAGAGAGAAAATAATTGGTGATGCTTACTTGAAACAAGTGTTGCTCTTTAACAACTCACACCTCACCTATGTTTCATTTGATTTCCATGAGCACTGGTAAGGTGGCTTCCTGAAAAATTGTATAAATCTTAATTATGTTGAATTGGTTCCTAGTGCTTTTCAGGTCAACTATATCCTACTTTCCTGTCTATTCATTCTATTAATTTTTGAGAGTTTGATATTGAAACTCCAAATAAAAATCATAATTTCTCTACTTAAAAGAATTATATAACTTTGTTCTGTATTTTCCAAGTCTCCTGTAAATGTATTATCATACTTTCATAATTTAGAAAAAAGAGAGAGAAAAAAAAAGATGGCTTCCTGAGATGAGTTTTGATCAAGTCCAGCATTTGTAGTAGTTGCTGCCACAGAGAAGGCAATGGCACCTCACTCCAGTACTCTTGCCTGGAAAATCCCATGGATGGAGGAGCCTGGTGGGCTGCAGTCCATGGGGTCGAGAAGAGTTGGACATGACTGAGTGACTTCACTTTCCCTTTTCACTCTCATGCATTGGAGAAGGAAATGGCAACCCATTCCAGTGTTGTTGCCTGGAGAATCCCAGGGACAGAGGAGCCTGGTAGGCTGCCGTCTATGGGGTCACACAGAGTCGGACAAGACTGAAGTGACTCAGCTGCCACAGAGACCTTAGTTTATCATCTCTTTTTTTTGCCGGGGGGGAGAAAATCTTGTTCTCATTGTTAGAAAGGAGAGGATGATCATTTCTTAGTTCCATTTTCATATTGGTTTTATTTTGCCTAAAAATTTAAGTTAATTCTTCTTGAAATATTCAGTCTTTTTGTTCCAAAATGACTCCAAGACTTAGAGTTCCTTTTTTCCTTTTATCCTTCACTTAATTAATGGAGCTTTTTCTTTCTGCTTGAGTTTGAGCCTGGCAGGAGTAATAGTATTCCCTTACTTAAAAATCATCCTGCTGGCTCCTCTTCATACTCCATTAGTAATAATGCTCTCCCTTGGGATAAGTTCACTAGTTATCTGGAAAACAACGATCATTTTGATGGCAATTTTAACTTGTGTGTATTCTGAAAGCATGTTTCTTTTGTCATAAGCCTGGCTCTAGTGTTGGTTTATTTACCTAGGTATTGAAAAGATTGGTGGGGAAAGAAGCTTCCAGCAGCTGTGATCTGTTTCAATGTATTCTTAAGCATATTTTCTTTCATAATGCAGATTACTTGTAAATATTTATATAATTTCCCATATAATTTAAAGTAGTATTAATATCATATTTACAGTAATAATTTTAATTTGTCCAAGCAGTCTTAGATGTCATATCATCTTAAGCTTAAAAAATGTTCTTAAAGATGTTTTTCTTTCTTTTGGCATATATTTTAGCCGAGGAATGAAGTTTGAGAATGTCCAAACACTAACAGATGCATTCATGACATTATTCTTGACATGAAGTGGTGTTGGTAAGTATTTCATAAGAAATCAGTTTGACAAACTTTTGGTCTGTCAAATCATATGTTTTTGTCTAGTACCAGTAAGCATTAAAATAATAGCAGGCTAGGAAAGACTTTTTGTTTTCCTTGTTTCACTTCCAGATTCCTATTCTCCTTTTCAAAAGTATTAGTCGTTAGGCATTGTTAGCTTTGAACAGGAAGAAGGTGTCGGATGATTGACAAAATGGAGCAAAGTGCTCTACTACTGTTCTTTAATTCCTTCTAATCCTTTATCCTCTACGTTTCTTCTTGGCCCCTAACATGGGAAGGAAGGCTTAGAGGTATTTGGTCTCAGTTTTGAGACATTTAAAAATTGCTGGAGAAGAAAGATGATTCTCAGACTATAGGAGGGAGAAATAGGAAGGAGAAATTGGCTTAAAGGACAGAAGAGAACATTTGATTAGATTTTGAGGCCACAGGTGGCCAGAGGAATTAGATGAGTGAGGCAAGCTTCATGATTACACCCCGGGTGGTAGGGTGACTTAGCCTGTACAAGCTCATTTAGATGCATTTGTGCTTGAAGTCAAAAAGCAGGGAACAGGATGTTGTTTTAAAGTGCCTTCTGGTTTTAAATGTGTAGATAAGCATGGCTGGGGTTGTGTCAGGTCTGCCTAGTAATTGTGTGACTCAGAAAAGTCATTCTGCGTCTCAATTTTTTATTTCAAAATGAGGGTGATATTTTCCTAGTCAGGTTATTGTGTAAATTAACAATAATGTCTACAGAGGTCTCAGTAATGCCTGCCACATGATATTCCAAGCAAATAGATAACCAAAGTGGCTGTTGTTATACTGTAAAGAATTGTGGGTTTTGAAAACTTTTAATTTTTCCTTTTGTAAAGTAATTGCATACTGTTTTTGAAAAGGGTTGATCAAGCTGGAATAATATGTAAACAAGAAGGGATTTTTCGAGTTAACTGCATGGACTGCCTGGATCGCACCAACGTGGTGCAAGCTGCATTGCTCGAGTGGTCATGGAGCAGCAGGTAGTTCGGAGCCCACTGGATTGCAAATGCTCATTTCTGATTTTTTCACTTGTAAGCAAGTAGCTAAAACCTTCCTGCCATAGAGCATTTACAGCATGCAACCATCCTTGTTGCTTTAAAACCTGGAAAGTACAACCTTTGCTAGAAATCAGTTGAATCAGGTGGCGTTTTCTTAAGTACTCATTTCAAAAATGTGAGGCCCAAAATTTAATACTGTAGTGGGTGGCACTGTGTAGTCATTTACTTTTTTCTCTCAGCTACACACCCTCCCGACTGTTCTTGGGGCATGGGGTCTGCACACCACCTTTCTGCTCGACCACCTGCTTCCATGTCAGGCTCTGCCAGTAGGGGCTTTCAAGGAAGACTATGAGGCTGAAGGAGGGAAAAGGGACAAGTGTGTTCACCTGTGTCATATTCCCATCATCAGCACCCTCCTTGGAGCTGTGGGTCCTTTGGCATCATGGAACCAGCCTCTTCCCTTTGTGTCCCAGCCCTCCTGGCAGCACCTGTTTCCTGTAGTTATTACCTCTCTCACCTCTGTGTCTCCTTTTAGATCTCTCATCTGTCCAACACCTGGGTGATGAATTCCCAAGGTTGATATTCCTCACGTGGTGTTTTGTTTTGTTTTGTTTTCCTGGTAGAACCCTGTGACTGTCCTTAGAGGAAGTCTTCTACTATTGCACTGAAGCAGCTAGTCTTTGGTGATGAAGCCCTTGGCCCTACCACATACTAGGTGTTGACCCCATGCAAAGAACTCTCCAAACTTCTTTCATTTCATCCATAAAATGAGGGTACTACAGAGTGTTGATCGCATAGACTTGTTATGAGGAATAAATGAGATCATTTATTTTAGAAAGCTCTTAGCATATGGCACCAGACTTAATCTTTACTGAGCACTTACTGCTCTGCTACTATTAATGTTATTGTTGTATCCAAATGACTTTTTTGATAGTTAGCTTCACTTCGTAGCCACATTTACAAGAAAGATAAAATACTTAAAAATGACACCAGAATGGTATGAATGTTTTATTCTATCTATTCAGATGTAGCAGTTCATAAAGCTGTCTCTCAAGTGGTACTTTGAAAAAGTCTGAAAACATTTCTTGGAGGGTCCTAAATTGCACATGCATATGCTTCCTTTTCTCTGCAGTATATGTTTTATAGTATGATTTCCTGGCTTATCTGCAGTTAATCTACCAATGCATTCATTTTAGCTGAAAAAATTAGGTGTGATGCCCCCAGAGCAGCCATTACCGGTGAAATGCAATCGGATTTATCAGATAATGTGGGCCAACAATGGTGACTCCATTAGCAGACAGTATGCTGGGACAGCTGCTCTGAAGGTAAGTATCTGTAGCCAGCATCTGTGGGTCATTCTGTGGGACGCAGGGTATGCTTTAAAACTAACTTGGTTTTTGAGAGAAAAGCATGTGGGTGGTAGGTCTACGTAGTTGACTCTGGAATGTTTGGGGAAGGCAGGGGTCACACTTCCAAATTCCTGCAGGTGCCAAGTTGTGTGACTTAACTGGCCACTCATCAGCTTAAAGGGACAGATGGGCGATGTGTGCCTGGGAAAAGCATATGATGACTCACTCAGGAAGGTGCTGCTCTGCTGCTTCTAAGGGGGCTAGAGGCCCAGGGTTGCCAGAGCTCCCAGTTTTCAAGGGAGTTTGGAAATCTAGAATTTTATATGTAATAGTTGGTTTTTAAAACTTTATACAGACAAAATAAAACGTGTCAGTTGGTGGGATTTGGATCCCTAGTATAATTTGCCTCCTCTAAATTTGAATCCCAACCCTGCCTCTTACTATCTCTGTGACTGTGGGCAAGTCACTTAAATTCTCTGTGTCTGTCTCTTCATTTATAAAACAGGAATAATTCTAGGCCCACTTCAAAAAAACTGATGTGGGATTATATGAGCTAATACGTTAGATCTTAGATCGTTTCCTGACACACAGTAAATGGTGAAATGTTTTATTATCTTTTTGTGATTGTTTTACATAAAGTCTTTTGAGGATCCTACCAAGCTGATCTTCACAGAATTTAATGTAAATGTAAAATACAGTCACTGGTTACTAGATACTCCCTTTCTTGGCAATAGGAAGTGCTTGATTTAGTTTAAATTAGGTTTATAGTTATTTTTCTTTAAGGTAAATAGTTCACCCCAGAATATTTGTCCTAACAAATCCTGAATAAAATCCTAAAGACTCTACCAGAAAACTGTTAGGACTAATAAATTAATTCAGTGATGGTGCAGGATACAAAATCAACCTATGAAAATTGGTTATTTCTATATACTAATATAATTTTCCAGTACTCTTGCCTGGAAAATCCCATGGACAGAGGAGCCTGGTAGGCTGTAGTCCATAAGGTCGCTACTAGTCGGACACGACTGAGTGACTTCACTTTCACTTTTCACTTTCATGCATTGGAGAAGGAAATGGCAACCCACTCCAGTGTTCTTGCCTGGAGAATCCCAGGGACGGGGGAGCCTGGTGGGCTGCCGTTTATGGGGTCGCACAGAGTTGGACATGACTGAAGCGACTTAGCAGCAGCAGCAGCATATACTAATAGGGATTATCTAAAAAAGAAATAAAACAATCCCATTTATAATAGCATCAAAAATAGTAAAATACTAAGGAATAAATTTCAATAAGGTAAGAAATCTGTACACTAAATTGATAAAAGAAATTGAAAGCACAGATAAGTGGAAGATAGCACAGGTTTATGGCTTAGAAAAATTAGTATTAAAATATTACCCATTGAAACATGTATACTATCATGTAAGAAACGAATTTCCAGTCTATGTTCAATGCAGGATACAGGAGGCTTGGAGCTGGTGCTTAAGGACGATCCAGAGAGATGACATGGGGTGGGAGGTAGGAGGAGGGTTCAGGATTGGGAACTCATGTACCCCTGTGGCTGATTCATGTCAATGTATGGCAAAACCAATACAGTATTTTAGAGTAAAATAAAGTAAAAATAAAAGTTAAAAAAAAATTACCCAAAGCCATCTTCAGATTCAGTGTAATCTCTATCAAAATTCCACTGACATTTTCTACTAGAATAGAAAAAACAGTCCTAAAATTCATTTGGAAACACATGAGACCCCTAACAGCCAAAGCAATCTTGAGAAAGAACAAAACTGGATGCATCCTACTTCTAATTTCAAACTATATTGCAAAGTTGTAATAATCAACACAGTATAGTACCGGCATCAAAACAGGCACAAAGACCAATGGAATAGAACTCAGAGCCCAGAAATAAACCCACATGTGTACAGTCAACTAATAATTTGACAAGGGAGCCGAGAATAGTCAATAAGGAAATGATAGTCTCTTCACTAAATGGTGTTGGGAAACTGAAATATTCACATGCAAAATAATTAAACTGGACACCATTCACAAAAATTGAATTGAAATAAGTTAAAGACTTGAATGTAAGACCTGAAACTTTATTCCTTCAAGAAAACATAGGGAAACATTTCATGACATTGGTCTTAGCAATAATTTTTTTGACTGACACCAAAAGCACAAGAAGAAAAGTAAAAATAAACACGTGGGACGACATCAAACAAAAAATGTTTTGCATAGCAAAATAAGTAATCAACAGAATGAAAAGACAGCTCATGGAATGGGAGAAAATATTTGTAAACCATATGCCTGAGAAAGGGTTAATATCCAAAATATGTAAGAAGTAATGCCACTCAATAGCAAAAAAAACCACACAAAAACTGATTTCAAAATGGGCAAAGGATTTGAACATTTTTCCAAAGAAGATATACAAATGGCCAGTAGGTACATAAAAAGGTGCTCAATGTCAGTAATCCTCAGGGAAATGCAAATCAAAAACCACAATGAGCTATCACCTGTTGGGATGGCTGTTATCTAAAAGGCAAGAGATAACAAGGTTGGCAGAAAAGCTCACCCCTGTACATTGTTGGTGGGAATGTGAATTGGCATAACCATTATGGGAAATGGTTTAAGGAATTCCTCAAAACATTAGAAACGGAACTACCATACAATCCAGCAACCCTATTTTACAAATATATATCCAGAGAAAGTGGCATCAGTATCTGGAAGCAATACCTGTACTCTTGAGTTCATTGTAGCACTATTCACAGTAGTCAAGATCTGGGAAGAACCTAAGCGTCTCATGCTGAATGAATGGCTAAAGAATATGTTGACAAGGGAAGCAGCCATACAAAATTATATATATATATATATATATATATAAAATGGAATTATATTTATTTATTATATATATAAAATGGAATATTCAACCATAAAAGGAAGAAAGTCCTGGGATTTCTCTGGTGGTCCAGTGGTAGGGAATCTGCTTGCCAGTGCAAAGCATACAAGTTTGATCCAGGTCCAAGAAGATCCCACATGCCAAGGAGGAACCAAGCCCATTTGCCACAACTCCAGAGCCCACTCGGTAGAGCCTGTGAATTGCATCTACTGAAGCCCAGGTGCCTAGAGCCCACGCTCCACAACAAGAGAAGCCACTGCAACGGGAGGCCTGCACACAGCAATGCAGACCTAGCACAGCCAAAAATAAATAGTTTATTTATTTAAAAGGAAATCCTGACATTTTTAGCAACATGGATGAACCTTGAGGGTATGATGTTAAGTGAAATCAGACAAACAGAAAGACAAGTAAGTAATGCATGATCTCTGAACTTCCCTGGTGGTCCAGTGGTTAAGAATCTGCCTGCCAGTCAATGCAGGGGACACGGGTTCAATTCTTGGTCCGGGAAGATCCCACAGGCCATGAAGCATCTAAGCCCGAGTGCGTCAACCGGCCCCTAGAGCCCATGCTCTACAACAAGAGAAGCCTGTGCACGGAAACTAAAGAAAGCCCGCGCAGCAGCGAAGACGCAGCAAGCCAAAATAAACAGACAGAATGCTTGGTCTCGCTCGTGTGTGGAATTTTAAAGAGTCAGACTCACAGAAACACTGCGACTGATGGCTACCAGAGGATGGGGTAAATGGGGAGAGACTGGTCAGAGTACAAACTTTCACTTATAAGTTCTGGGGATCGAAAGTACAGCATGGTGCCTGTAATTAACACTGCTATATACACGCAAAATATCATGTCGTGCACCTTAAACTTATGCAGGGGTGCTTTTTAATCTATACACACACGCAAAATATCATACCGTACACCTTAAACTTATGCAGGGGTGCTTTTTAATCTATACACACACGCAAAATATCATACCGTACACCTTAAACTTATGCAGGGGTGCTTTTTAATCTATACACACACGCAAAATATCATGCCGTACACCTTAAACTTATGCAGGGGTACTTTTTAATCTATACACACACACGAAATATCATGTCGTACACCTTAAACTTATGCAGGGGTACTTTTTAATCTATACACACACGCAAAATATCATGTCGTGCACCTTAAACTTATGCAGGGGTACTTTTTAATCTATACACACACGCGAAATATCATGTCGTACACCTTAAACTTATGCAGGGGTACTTTTTAATCTATATACACACGCAAAATATCATGTCGTGCACCTTAAACTTATGCAGGGGTGCTTTTTAATCTATACACACACGCGAAATATCATACCGTACACCTTAAACTTATGCAGGGGTACTTTTTAATCTATACACACACACGAAATATCATGTCGTACACCTTAAACTTATGCAGGGGTACTTTTTAATCTATACACACACGCGAAATATCATGTCGTACACCTTAAACTTATGCAGGGGTACTTTTTAATCTATACACACACACGAAATATCATGTCGTACACCTTAAACTTATGCAGGGGTACTTTTTAATCTATATACACACGCAAAATATCATGTCGTGCACCTTAAACTTATGCAGGGGTGCTTTTTAATCTATACACACACGCGAAATATCATACCGTACACCTTAAACTTATGCAGGGGTACTTTTTAATCTATACACACACACGAAATATCATGTCGTACACCTTAAACTTATGCAGGGGTACTTTTTAATCTATACACACACGCGAAATATCATGTCGTACACCTTAAACTTATGCAGGGGTACTTTTTAATCTATATACACACGCGAAATATCATGTCGTACACCTTAAACTTATGCAGGGGTGCTTTTTAATCTATACACACACGCGAAATATCATACCGTACACCTTAAACTTATGCAGGGGTACTTTTTAATCTATACACACACACGAAATATCATGTCGTACACCTTAAACTTATGCAGGGGTACTTTTTAATCTATACACACACGCAAAATATCATGTCGTGCACCTTAAACTTATGCAGGGGTACTTTTTAATCTATACACACACACGAAATATCATGTCGTACACCTTAAACTTATGCAGGGGTACTTTTTAATCTATACACACACGCAAAATATCATGTCGTGCACCTTAAACTTATGCAGGGGTACTTTTTAATCTATACACACACACGAAATATCATGTCGTACACCTTAAACTTATGCAGGGGTACTTTTTAATCTATACACACACGCAAAATATCATGTCGTGCACCTTAAACTTATGCAGGGGTACTTTTTAATCTATACACACACACGAAATATCATGTCGTACACCTTAAACTTATGCAGGGGTACTTTTTAATCTATACACACACGCAAAATATCATGTCGTGCACCTTAAACTTATGCAGGGGTACTTTTTAATCTATACACACACACGAAATATCATGTCGTACACCTTAAACTTATGCAGGGGTACTTTTTAATCTATACACACACGCAAAATATCATGTCGTGCACCTTAAACTTATGCAGGGGTACTTTTTAATCTATACACACACACGAAATATCATGTCGTACACCTTAAACTTATGCAGGGGTACTTTTTAATCTATACACACACGCGAAATATCATGTCGTACACCTTAAACTTATGCAGGGGTACTTTTTAATCTATACACACACACGAAATATCATGTCGTACACCTTAAACTTATGCAGGGGTACTTTTTAATCTATACACACACGCGAAATATCATGTCGTACACCTTAAACTTATGCAGGGGTACTTTTTAATCTATACACACACACGAAATATCATGTCGTACACCTTAAACTTATGCAGGGGTACTTTTTAATCTATACACACACGCAAAATATCATGTCGTGCACCTTAAACTTATGCAGGGGTACTTTTTAATCTATACACACACACGAAATATCATGTCGTACACCTTAAACTTATGCAGGGGTACTTTTTAATCTATACACACACGCAAAATATCATGTCGTGCACCTTAAACTTATGCAGGGGTACTTTTTAATCTATACACACACACGAAATATCATGTCGTACACCTTAAACTTATGCAGGGGTACTTTTTAATCTATACACACACGCAAAATATCATGTCGTGCACCTTAAACTTATGCAGGGGTACTTTTTAATCTATACACACACACGAAATATCATGTCGTACACCTTAAACTTATGCAGGGGTACTTTTTAATCTATACACACACGCAAAATATCATGTCGTGCACCTTAAACTTATGCAGGGGTACTTTTTAATCTATACACACACGCGAAATATCATACCGTACACCTTAAACTTATGCAGGGGTACTTTTTAATCTATACACACACACGAAATATCATGTCGTACACCTTAAACTTATGCAGGGGTACTTTTTAATCTATACACACACGCAAAATATCATGTCGTGCACCTTAAACTTATGCAGGGGTACTTTTTAATCTATACACACACACGAAATATCATGTCGTACACCTTAAACTTATGCAGGGGTACTTTTTAATTACACAAAGCTGGACAAAGAGGAATACTTTTCTCCTTTGACACTAAAATTCTTTGGGCAGCATTCATGTCTCTCTTTTCCATAATAGATTCCTGTTGCTAAATTAATATTTTCTGTGAATGACCTAACTAATTGGCAACATGTTCTTCCTAAATTGTCAATTTTAGGACAGAGCCTATTTCTAAGATTGCCTTGGATGGAAATAGTGGGGTTGGGATGGGGGAAAAAAGAGACTGTGCTTTCCCTACCTCTCTAGGGACTTGCTCTGACATCTTTGTTGTGAAAACCAAGAGAAACAAAACAATTAAATCTTCACGGGATCATTCTACAGGGATTGTAATGTGCAGCAAGGTATGGAAACCTTTGCTCTATCTGTATATACACACAACCACATACATAGGTTAAATACGGTTGTAATAAGCTCTAGGGAACTGTCCACATTTTCCCACATCAGATATTTGTGTGTTTTGAATATTATACCAGTTGGAGGCTTGAAAATCTTTTTGTTTTGTTATATATAAGTTTTGACCTATAAGTTCTAGATATTCTACAGAATGCCAAGAATGGCTTTACCTTAAAAGCACCATCTAACTGTGAAGGTGGATAACACCAATAGCGTGTTGTTATTTGACATGCTTGGATCTGAGTCAAATACTAGTAGATATTTTAATTACATTGTTTAGAAATTGTAAAAGCCTGTAGAATTCCAGTCTTGAAAGCCCACATTGACTTCAGGAACATTATTGTGTTTGCATAAATTGTCAAAGTGACTTTTTTCTTGACAGGGTGACTTTACAAGGACAGGAGAAAGGAAGTTAGCAGGAGTTATGAAAGATGGTGTTAACTCAGCAAATAGGTATTACCTGAATCGATTTAAGGATGCTTACAGGCAAGCTGTTATAGGTAAGGAACACAAATGTCGTTCTTTAAAATTTGTTACACTTTCTGTGACTAACATTTTATAGTAACCAACTCATTAATGTAATCCATATGTTTTATAATACACTTGTTTCTACACTGAACATCTTACCTGATAAATCAAATTTTTACAAGATTAGAATCTGGACAAATTTTTTAGGCTGGAGCAGCAAAAGAAACTGCTCATTTCCTTACATATTTGTCAGTTTGTTATTCATGTAACAGAAGGCAAGGTTGAGGCTCCTGGATTATGGAATATGGTGCCCTAAAACCTCATCAAGTAAAAACTCAGTATTCTGTTTTCCTATTACTCAAGCCTGGGAGATAAAACAAAATGATTTTCTTTCTTTGATGTTTATCGTGTGTTCTTGCTGTGGACAAGTACACTATTCTTCCTTATAAGCATGATTTAACAGGGTGTTAGGATATCAGACTATCCTTACCAATTCTTATCATTATTTAAGAGAAGAAATGGAGGGTGAATTGCCCAGTGGAATTCATGCCACAGCATTTTTTTTTTAATGTGACTTTAATTTCCATGAAAGTATTACCTTTTAGGATTAAAGTAAATGTAGAGCATTCTGGATTAGAACCAAACATAATAGCTTGTCATATGGTCTCTAGGAATATTTTTTAAATCTTATTTTTTAACCTAATTATTTATTATATATGAAATAGTAGGGCCCACATATAGGCAATTTAGGAATTTGAGAAGTCACATGTAATTAAATTTGGTTCATTTGCCACAGATATGGTATGTACTGATAGGAAAATTGGATTTTAGCAGTTTTTTAAAGGAAAAATTGATACATTTTTTCCCCTAGCAATTCAGTTAGGTCACTGAGGACCCAGATTCTGTTCCTTTCTCATTTTGACCATGAAAAATATCAGCTTCATCCTAACCCTGAAGCTAAATCTCTTCCAAGTTTGAGAGAGATGGGCTAGTAGCAGTCTGGGCTCACTGCTTCTCCATAAAAGGCCAGTGGTTGGCAATTTTCTCCCAGAAGTCTTACTATCCCTAACGCGTGTAAGGAGTGGGATTACAATGATTTTGTTAATAAGCCTTGAGCTGCATCCTACACCAGAAAGAAGTTAACATGTCTATTCCATTTCTTTGCTCAATTTAAAATTGGCTATTTGTCTTTTTATTATTGAGTTGTAGGAATTCTTTTATTATTGATAATAATTAGTAATCATTCTTTTATTAAGTTGTAGGGCTTTCCTAGTAGCTCAGTTGGTAAAGAATCTGCCTGCAATGCAAAAAGACCTGGGTTCGATCCCTGGGTCGGGAAGATCCCCTGGATAAGGAAATGGTGACCCACTCCAGTTTTCTTGCCTGGAGAATCCTATGGACAGAGGAGCCTGATGGGCTACAGTCCCTGGAACTGCAAAGAGTCAGACATGACTGCAACTAACTTTCACTTTCAGGAATTCTTTATGTATTCTTGGATACAGTTCCCTTATAGATGATTTTTAAATATTCACTTCTACTCTGTGGGTTGCCTTTTAACTTTCATGGTATTTTCCTTTGAAACACAAAAGTTTCTAATTTTGATGGTGTCTAGTTTGTCTTTTTGTTGCTTGTGACTTAAGTTTCATATGGGGGAAAAAAAAAAAAAACCATGCCTAGTCCAACATCACAAAGATTTATGCCTGTTTTTAAAAATGAGTCGTATTGTTTTAGGTCTTGTATTCACTTTTGCTTTTAAAAAATGTATTAGTAAACTAAGAAGATGATAGATATCAATACTTTCTACTCTAGATTTGATGCAAGGCATTCCAGTGACAGAAGATCTTTATTCCATATTCACCAAGGAAAAAGAGCATGAAGCTTTGCATAAGGAAAATCAGAGAAGCCACCAGGAACTAATTAGCCAACTCTTACAGAGTTACATGAAGTTACTGCTGCCTGATAATGAAAAGTTCCATGGTGGCTGGGCCCTTATTGACTGTGACCCCAGGTAAGTTGGAGTGGTGTCCTGATGACTAACGTGCTTAAATTTCTGATGTTAAGCAGTCCTAATTATTGCTAGCGTTGTCCATAAGGCTGTGGGCATGGATGCAAAGTGCATGGCAATTCTCAAATACATGGCTGGCACTAAGGCAAGCTGACAAGGCACACAACTTCGGCTGTAAAATTAAAGGGGCGCCAAAAAACTCAGTAATGAGGTAAACTATGATAATGTAATATCTGATTTTTTTAAAACCCAAATTGTGAAACTACAATTCAAAGCTTGTTTCATGGGTCCTCCCCTGCCCCCAGCCCCAACTCATGCCCCAGAAGCTAGGTTTATTGTATTAATGCACAGAGCCGCGTGCACCAGGAGGTCTAATGATGCTCGTTACTTTGATGGGTTGTTAAGTGGTCCTGGTCTTTCATAAAATAAATAGGCCAACTAATACTCTACATTCTTTTTAAAACAAAAACCATCCACTTTCAAGTGGTTCTTTAAAATATCAGCTGAACGGCAGGATCCAAATTTACCCACCAGATTGCTTGCTTTCAGGCTAAAATCTAAAATTACAATTTTCAATATTATGAATCAGAAATACTTCAGAAAATTCTAAACCAAGCTTTGAGAGTACAAGGGTCTATTTAGATTTTTTTTTTTTTTACATTTTGTCTGTTTTTTAATAAAAGGGGCATAAAACAAGCTTGCAAGAACAATAGAATGCAACGGAGTATTTACATATATGATAATGAGTAAAAAATGATATTGACCATAGGTTCATAAAGAGTCCTTCCATGACTTCAAGTTCATGGATTATTTCACTTTGATAGTCAGTACTGTATGTATGGATGCAATTTTTGGACTCTTAAGAGATGAGGTTTCCTGCCCATTTGAGTTTCCAAAGTTAACTATATGTCTCCATCTTTTCTGTTGTTGTTGTCGGATATTTATTAGGCTGCCTTGAGCTTTAGTCGCCACACATGGGTTCTTCATTGTGTCACATGGGAGCTTTTGTTGTAGCATGTGGACTCTCTAGTTGCAGAGTGAGGGCTTAGTTGCCTGACCAGGGATCGAACCCGTATTCTCCATAGTGCAAAGTGGATTTGTAACCACTAGACCACCAGGGAAGTCCCTATATTGCCATCTTGATTAGACAGTTCTTTAAGAACCATCCTTCTTATGAGAGATACTTTGTGGTTATCATCCTTTCTATTACTGCTAAAATTTCTTAAAATTTGCTACTGGTATTTATCATTTTCAAGGCTTAAAGATTTTCTGGATGGTGGATAGTTTTCCTTTTCTCTTGAAGGGAGATGTTTGGAAACCTGCCCTTGGGTTATCTGAGGTTGCTAGAGAGCCTTTGTACAGTCTGTCTACTGAGACAGAGATGTGGACCCAGAACATTTGGCCCCTGGTTGAGGACAGCAAGAGTAGCTCTGGGAGTGGCTTTGCAGGCTCAGATCCTGGACAGTGTGTGGTGGCCTCAGTCCCTCAGGCTTGGGGGTGCAGCAGTTTGCACCTGCTGCCTCCAGCTACATGTATGCTTTTTAAAAACGTGTGTGTGTGTGAAGTTGCTTCAGTCATGTCTGACTCTGCGACCCCGTGGACTGTACTTGCCAGGCCCTTCTGTCCATGGGATTCTCCAGGCATGAATACTAGGGCGGCTTGCCATGCCCTCCTTCAGGGGATCTTCCTGACCCAGGGATCGAACTCGTGTCTCTCATGTCTCCCACAGTGGCAGGGGGGGGTTCTTTACCACTGCTGCCACCCAGAGAGCCCCGAAATACCTTTCCTGAGATGTAATTCATATAGCATACATTTCATCCATTTTAAGTATATAATTGGGTGGTTTTTAGAATATGCTCAGTATTGTAAGACCATCATTTTGGTCAGTTTTAGAACATTTTTATCCCACAAAGAGAATCCTTGTACTCCATCCCCACCCCCATCCCCTAAGCAATCACTAACCTACTTTTCTCTCTCTGGATATGTGAATTCTGGACACTTCATATAAATGTAATCATGTAATAATGTGGTCTTTGTGACTGGCTTCATTCACTTTTCATGGTTCATGGGTGGTGTGCCATGTAGCAGAACTTCATTCCTTTTCATGGCTGAATAGTATTTCATTGTATGGATAGACCATGTTTTCTTTTTTTACTCTTCTTTTGGGCATTTATGTTTCCACCTTCTGGCTCTTCTGTTGCAAACAGTGATGTTGTGAATACTTATAAACAAGTTTTTGTTTGAACACCTGTTTTTCTTTGGGGTATATATCTAGGAGAGGAGATTGCCAGGCTACTATGGTTAACTTTTAAAGACACCACCAAACTATTTTCTTTGGTGGCTGCACCAATTTACATTTCCACAAGTAATGTGAGAGGGTTCCAGTTTTTCCATGTCCTCACTCACACTTCTTTTTTTCCTTTTTCCCCCCATGTTTTTTTTTTTTTTTTTACTGTAGTCATCCTAGTGGATGTGAAGTACTGTGACATTGCAGTTTTGATTTGAATTTCCCTCATGACAAATGATATTGAAGATTTTTTTCTTGGGTTTGTTGGATATTTGTATGTCTTCTTCAGAAAAACATCTATTCAAATCCTTTGCTCATTTAGAAAAGTGGGTTGTTTTGTTGTTGAGTTGGGCCACATGTTTTTGTCAATAAAACTTTATAGAACGGAGCTGGGATTAGGGTGAAGCAAGCGTGACAGGGCTGGACAGGTTGCAGAGTCGGATCCTATCTTTATTTGAAATTAGATGTCTTGTTTATCATGGTATATTTGCATGAATTTTGATTTTTAAAAAATACTGCATTAAAAACTTTTGTTGATGTCAGGTGTTCTTTTTGGCAAACTCATAAATTTTGCGCCAGAAACCAGTGCCTCACTGACTTCACTGCAGTTATGGTCCTGTTTAATTTTAAACATATGGCAAAAAACAGTTTACAAATGCTCGATCCTGCGCAGGCAGCAAGAATGGCTGCCCTTCCCTTTTCCTTTATCTCCCAGGGCTCCAGTTGGAACTGTCCAGCCACCTGGAGCCCACCCTCGGGCCTTTTTATGTTAACCCCTCGAGCACAGCTCAGTTTATTCCCCCTCAGACTGCCGCTGGCGTACACAGATCCGAGCTCCTGGTTGTCCCGCGGCCACTGCTGCCGCAGGGAGAGCTGACTCGAGCGACAGCCCGTAAGCGCCGGGTGGTGCACTTGTGGCTGAAGGAGGAATATTTAACGTGACAGGAAATCGGGGCCGTCCAGGTGCCCTTCAGCGTCTGCACAAAGCCCGCTCTTTATTTGGTCCAACTCAGACTCGCTTTTTCTTGCACCGAGAGCAGCTGACTACTGGTACTCGCACTAGTGGACTCACGAGGCGCGCGGCAGTGCGGGCGGCGCTTAGTCACGGTGCCGCAGGCCCCCGCCGGTGGCTCTCCGGGCTGGAGGGACGGCTCTTCACAAGGTGTTTTTGCACGCACTCTCCCGGGACCCCGGCCGGGCCGGAGCCTACCTCAGCTTCCCTTGGGGGTCGGGCCGCACCCTCCTCTGGACGTAGGCGGCGCTGGACGGGCTGCGGCTGCGCACTGGGCGCGCGCCGCGGCGAGCGTGGGCGGCGGAAGTGCGCAGGGCTTGGGGGCGGGACTTGGCGCGGCCGCGCTGCAGTTGCCGCAGTGGCTGCAGGCGTGAGGTCTGGCACAGGTGGCTCAGACTGAGCTTCGAGTACCTGACGGACGGACTGACGGACTGACTGACCGACCAGATGCCGCGCTCCCACCGGCCTCCTCCAACCGCTCAGCGGCAGGCGAATGCCACCGGCAATGCCGCCGGCAACGCAGCCGAGCCCAAGCCCGAAGGCGGCAGCCTGGCGACCACTTTCAAGATTTTTCTCCTTTTTGCAGGACTGATGGTTAAAGTTCCTGTGGGGTTGTATTTTTCCTGCAAATTGCTGCTTTTCCAAAGCCTCCTGTTAATGTCCCCCGATGACAGTGGCTTTTACGCGACCATCGTCGCGGTGGTGGGGCTGCATGTGGTGCTGGCGGTGTTTGTGTTCATCGTGTGGAAGGAGGGCATGCCTGACTGGCGGGAAGAGAAAAGCGAGTAGCGCAGCCCTGCCCTCCGAGCTGCAGCCGCGGGGCGGGGGAGCACCACAAGGGGTTTTCTTTCTTTTGTCTGTGTGTTTTTTTAATGGGGGTTAGGTTTTCTTTATTTAAGTGGGGCAGAGGGTGGTGGGGAGGGAAATTAAGTATTCACTGCAGCTTATACTTTAGTAAAAATGCGGGTGGGGGGAGGGCTGACTTCTTTCTCTATTGCCTGTGACGTGCCAAGTGCTCTTTCTTTCTAGACGTAATGCTTTTGACTTGAGATCATGTTTGACCAATGTAAATATTCGTGTCAAAATAGAAGCTATGATAAAGTAGCACTACTTAGTAGGTGTAGAAATTTTTTTCGTACTAAACTACGTGTCGTGACGTAATTTTTATGGCTTGGCTCAAGCGACAGTTTTAAGAGCGCAGGTAAGCACCAATGCGCAAAACTAAATTGTATGTTACGGTGTTAGTCTACGTTATTCTCGGTGAGGCTGCCAAGATTGTAGAATAGATGGTTTTCTCTTTCCGGTTGGGTGGTTGGTTAGTTATTGCTCGTATTTTGGATCAATCTGTGTATTAATTGGGTTCTGACTTCTTCAATCTAATTGTATTTGGGGGGAATGTTTTTGGTGAAAATTGAGGTCGGTTTGTTATTTTAGATTAAAATTGCCCCTGATGTAAAATACTGCAATTTAAGATATTGGTGAAATTTTCTCTGCAGTACCTGTTAAACAATGACCTCATTCTTAAGCAGATTATGTACGTGACTTTACTTAAATTCCATCTACTAGTCATTTTCCCCCCTATTGTTTTCCATTCGTTTTTCAGTAGCATTTCTGCAAATAGGTATGAAATTCTAAGGTATTTCTATTCTAAGATAGAAATATCTACTCCAGCAGTGGAATTTTTGAGAACCAATATAAGTGTGCAGGTTTTCATTTTTTGATTGGAAAGCTGTTTTAATAGATGAATATTTGATTAAAAGGTTAAGTTCTGATTCTGCCCATGTTACCTGTTGAGTATTTGTAGATTTCATAAGTTGACCTTTTTAAAAAAAGTATTTGGTTTAATGGTTCATCAGTACTCGGTCACACTGATATTTGACTTTAGAGTGGAGATAAAATACAGCAAAGTGGACTTAGAATAAGGAAATGTTTACTCATTCTCTAGAAGCTGTGTAATCTGTAGTTTAAAAAAAAAAGCAAAATAATTTGGGCTTGGTTCCATTTTTGCACATAAATGTTATATTTACGTAGAAGTCTTTCAAAGGATACATTCTGCATGAGTATAAACATACGGTAAACCTGCAGTGTAACTTGAAGATTAGGTCATGTGAGATGATCTAGGTAATTTCTCTTTTCTCAGCCTGATATTTTCCTTTTTTTACAATCCTTACCCCCCTCCACCATCATGCAATTCCCCCTCCTCCCCACATACCATTATCCTATCTTCCCTGAACCCTCCCTTCTCCTTGGCTACTCCTCAACTCCAGTCCTTTCCTCCACCTACCCCACCTTCCTGTGTTCCTGGTTTGGTTTTTTTTAATCTCCAAATGGATAGACTGTGTACATTTAACTTCAGAAGTAGGACTCGTTGATTACTTGATTTTTTTCTCCCCACCCCAGCCCCCACCAATCTTTTATCATAAGGGGATCTGCTGTAGAAAAATGTAGATGAAAATGAAAATATTAATTCCTTGTGTCATGTTTGTTTAGCCTCATTGATGCTACTCACAGAGATGTGGATGTGCTGTTACTGCTTTCTAACTCTGCATACTACGTGGCCTAGTAAGTTGCTTATTGATTTAAAGCTTTTACTCTGTTTTAATGTGAGTAAATATCCTTTTTATATTCTGTAACACAAAAAGAATCTAGTTCTGCTACATATTTTAAGAAATTTCACTGAACCCCTTTATCTTACATAATTGTTACATCACTCTTATCAATTTGAAAATGTGATTTTAGTGTGATTTGAAATCATAGTGTTGAGTATTTGATAGTATCTCTTATAGATCTCAGGTTATGATGTATTCTACATATTTTTATTGTGACCATATACCATGATTTTTTTTTATTATGATACCATAGTTAAATGTTTCCCCACTGTTAGGCACTAACATACTTTTATCTTTTTTGCTATAAGGAATGAGACAGCTGTGTGCAGATAATTGTGTATGTGTACACATGCACTTGTCTGATTATAAGGATATGATGAATTAAGACTTTTTATGCCTTAGAAATGACACCCAGTAACAATGCCACTAACAGAAATGCAAGTGCTTCCTCATAGTCTTAGCCAGAATTATTTTTTTCAAATACACAGTCACTTTCTTTTTGGTCTGGTATGAACTGTCATTTTTCAGTCCTTGGCCAAAAGGTGCCTATTGGCATTGATCAGTTTTTATTTTGGATATCAGATTTATCTGCCAAATCAGGAATATGTAGCTTCAGTATGTGTTTTGCTTTCCTTTTAGGTTGTTTTAGGCTTGTTGGTTTAGTTTTTGTAAGAGCTTTTGTAAAACTGAATTTAATTTTCCTTTGTAATTTCCTTTAGTGTAAGATCTATAAACTGATTTTCATTTAGCTATTGAACTATATATATATATAATTTCATCTAGTTTTTAAAATATTTAACTCTTTACCCCAGAATTATTGTGTTGTGGAAGACTTTGCGTGCATAATGGTTGTTGCTATTATGCTTCAGCTGAGCAGCCAAATATGCTTTTGATTTTAATCCTCTTCTTACTCCCTTTCCCTTTGTCTAGTTATGATGATGAAGTTGACAAAGTAAACCAGTATCAACGACTAAGTCTTGAAGACCTGGAAAAAATAGAAATAGGTAAATTTTTAACATACTAACCAGGTCCTAGAAAGCAAATACTGTTTCTTCTAAGAGAAGTAGTCTAAGTAGTCCATTTCTTAAGATTCCTTTCTATATTTTAGAGATGAGTGGTGGATATAGTCTAATAATAATTGTTTCTTTCATTACTTGTCCTGTGAAGATTAAGCCTGGGGTCTAGAAAGTTTAAGACTGAAGAATTTTTATTTATAGTCTTATTAGACTAAGACATCATAAACGTGTGCTTATTCAGATGAAAAAAAGTGCTAAATAATTGAATCAGTCATCAATATTTTGAAGTATTTTGGATAATATCAAAACATCAGTATTTTGAAGATACAGAAGAAAGGTAATGTTACGTGAAAGATTAACATATATTCGTTTGGGTTGTTAGGTCCTGAACCCACTCTTTTTGGTAAGCCAAAGTTCTCCTGCATGCGACTGCACTACAGATATAAAGAAGCAAGTGGCTATTTCCACACACTGCGAGCTGTAATGCGCAACCCAGAAGAGGATGGGAAAGGTAAGAGAGGCGAAAGTATTCAGTTACAGCTTATCTGCTTTTATAAGCCCAAGTGTAGCTTGGGACTGCACATACCATTATACAAGTGAGCGATCAGGAAAAATACCTTTGTGATTTGAGATCTTGAAATAGCAACTTTGTTCCCGGCAGTGCAGGAACACAAATTGATTATAGATAGTTTGGGCAAGGAAATGTATTACGGGAATTCTCAGTGTGCTTGGGCATTTGAGTGTGATGGCTTTTCATACTACATACGTGTCTCATGGGTAATAGGAACAACGCCTGTCTTGTTCGTGCCTGTTGTCTCAGCTCTGGCACAGTGTTTAGACAGATTATAGAGTTTCTGAATAAACTTTTAATTCCAATTGATTTGGTTCTTTTGTTGTTCATTTAGTTTTCTGTTAACACTTTAGAATATTTTGAATTAGGGGAGTGAATTAGTATGTTTTTGTAAATTATAACAAGCTTCTATTATAAGATTAAAAATCCCATTTTGAGTTCTGAGTTAGAACTGCTAGTTTTTAAATGTTTTTGCTAAAGTGGCAAACAATTACACTTGGGTTTCAGATACCCTTCAGTGCATTGCGGAGATGCTGCAGATCACCAAGCAAGCCATGGGATTAGATGTACCTATAATAGAGAAAAAGCTTGAGAGGTAAGTATACCACTTTGCACAGAAGTGTCTTTATTCTACAGAGAAGATTAAAGTTTTACTTCTTTTAAAGTGTCTGCAAAAAGGAGAGAAATCACATTATGATACTGCGTTGATTAATTTAGAAGGGGAAGGATCATATCATAGTGGATCAAAAAGTAATAATTTTGTTTCAGTTATGGCCACAAGTGATGATATGTTTTAAAACTCCTGAGAGGGAGCATTCAAATTTAAATAACGTTTTAGAGAAAATAACCAGCCAGTATATTTTAAACACTATAGTTAATTTGGGGAAAGAAAGCCTATAAACAAATTATTTTATATTTTAAATTTGTGGTTTTTCCATCTAATGAGCAGGTTTTCAGGTCCAAATTCCACTAGAAAGGAGGACCATCTGGTCATCTAGATAAAAATTTTCAGTCTTCTGTTAGAAATAATTATTTCAGTAGCTTTAAAAAAAAAAAGAGTACTATATTCAGTAACTCTTATGAAATATTCTCCTGACCAGTGATCATGTATGACCAAGTGTTGAACTCATGTACTGAGATGTGTGGTATAGGACTGCCTTTTTTCTCATTTTTAGCAACCAGGAGGGCTGGCTAAGGAGAAAACACAAATTATTTATGTTAAATGTCCCAAGTCTTCCCAAATAAATTCAGATAACCCACAGGAAGCATAAGGAAATCGAATTCCTTCCCCTCTTCTCTGCCTGAATTCAACCAAAGTGCAATGTGTGTAGACCAGCTTTAGTTAAAATGCTGTAAATATCCATTCATAGTCAGTGTCTCCTTTGCTGGTGGTTTAGATCGTGGATGTAGTGGATTTGTGCTCCCCCATATTGTAGTGAGTCACCACCCTATGGCTGTTTTGAAATGTGAATAGTTCGAATTTTGGGGTGTGAGGTTTTTGGGGAAACAGATTCTCAGAATAATGCAAAACAGGCTGAGGCTGCCATTAGGCTTGCCTGCCCCCTCCCCTGCCTCCCCCTCCTCTCTGGATGCCAGAAGAACAGTTGAAGGAAGCGTGCCATCCCAAGTGATGATAAGTTGTAAAGATAAAAGGTCTGGTCCAAGAGAACATAACTCATCTAATTGCTGTGAAGAGCTTCAGGAGGTGGGATAAAGATACTGTGGAGGTAGTGTTCCTCGAGGGTGGCTGGCTTGAGAGAGAAGACCGCTCACTCGGGAGATGTCTGCGGCCTGCTTGCTGGACCTGGGGTTAAAGTCACATAGCGTGCCACCTCTTCCCTCTCAGTGCCTGCAGGTGACTCACCAGTGTCACTTAACAAAAGCTTCTGCTGCCCTCTTATGTATAAAATACTTGTTCATTGGTTGTTTGAAAGACTTTAAGTTTGAGAAAGATGAAGATACTTGATCAGTCATCTCTTAATACTAATTATGTATTGAAATGACATTTTTGTATATAAAATTGTATTTAGTCCACATGTTTGTATTGGACATTAATGCTCTAGCATCAAGTCAAAGGAGTTATCTAGATTTGTCATTAAGTCATTAAGCAGTATGCTACTTTTAAGGAATTGAGGCCAACTTGAGTTTTCACTTACATTATTAATTGGAACTGTCATATTGGATTCCATGGGAAATTAACTTTTTTCTTTTCTAATCTGTAGGAAGAGCAGTAAACCTCATGAAGACATCATTGGCATCAGATCTCAAAACCAAGGCTCTACATCTCTTAATACTAATTATATATTGAAATGACATTTTTGTATATAAAATTGTATTTAGTCCACATGTTTGTATTGGACATTAATGCTCTAGCATCAAGTCAAAGGAGTTATCTAGATTTGTCATTAAGTCATTAAGCAGTATGCTACTTTTAAGGAATTGAGGCCAACTTGAGTTTTCACTTACATTATTAATTGGAACTGTCATATTGGATTCCATGGGAAATTAACTTTTTTCTTTTCTAATCTGTAGGAAGAGCAGTAAACCTCATGAAGACATCATTGGCATCAGATCTCAAAACCAAGGCTCTCTGGCCCAGGGAAAAAAATTTTTAATGAGCAAATTTTCATCTCTAAATCAAAAAGTGAAACAGACCAAATCCAGTGTAAACATTGGCAATCTACGAAAGCTAGGAAACTTCACAAAACCTGAAATGAAAGTTAACTTTCTAAAACCAAACTTAAAAGTAAACCTTTGGAAATCAGATAGTAGTCTTGAAACCATGGAAAACACAAGTGTGATGGATAATAAAGCCCAGGCAGAGTCAGAAGGGGAAATCTCTTCAGATAATGACTCGTATCACTCTGATGAATTTCTTACAAATTCTAAGTCTGATGAAGACAGGCAGCTAACTAACTCTTTAGAGAATGTAGGGCCAATAGACTATGTTCTTCCTAGTTGTGGTATTATTGCTTCAGCACCTCGGTTAGGCAGTCGATCCCAGTCTATTAGCAGCACTGATATCAGCATTCATGTTCCTTCAGAGGTTACTATTGCTCATGACAGTGGGCTTGGAAAAGGCCACGAGTCTTCTTTGAAGAAAAGTCCTTCTGCTGACAACATAAACACATTGACTGGCTTTGCTAAGCCTGTGGATATTTACTGCCACAGATTTGTTCAAGATGCACAAAACAAAATGACCCAGCCATCAGAAACCAGCTCTGTTTCTCAGCAGGCTAGTGAGAAGGAAATCGAATGACCAATCAAGTTTCTAGTGAAGAAGCGCGGTTTGAATCGATGGAACAGCTACCTTCTCGACCTTCTCAATTAGACGTGTCTTTTTCTGCAGCAGGCTCACAGTTTTTGTCAGTTGAACCAGTTCATTCAGTTGTATCTCAAAAGACCCCCGGCTCTGAATCTGGCACGCTTGAACTTGAGAGAGGGCTGCATGTAACTCCTTCTCCTTCAGAGAGCTGTAGCAGCAGAGCAGTCTCTCCTTTTGCAAAGATTCGAAGTTCTATGGTCCAGGTTGCTAACATTACCCAGGCTGGGTTAACCCAGGGGATAAACTTTGCAGTGGCAAAGGTTCAGAAGAGCCCTGCAGATCCTGAAGCAGTTAATGAAGTCCAGCAAAATGAACTTAAAAATATGTTTACACAATGCCAGACACGAATAATTCAGATTTAGTTTTTAGTTACTAGAATCCTGTGGCTTTTATTTAACCCCCTCAAAAAAAGGTGTCACAGAGCGTGTACTATATGTGAATCTAGGGATCACAAATTCTAATTACATTAATTTGGAAAGGTTTTAAAAGACTGAACCTGAGCAGATTTCCAAATTTGAGAGCTAGGACAGTGGAAGTGCATCATCCTAGAATAGGACCTAAGTAGCTTATACACTACAGAGCAGTTTGTCTCTTCACAAGTAATTCAGGAATAGATTACTTTGGGACATAATAATATGAAACCTTTTGGAGTGGGGTGGGTGGGTAGAATGTATGAAGTAGACTCAAAGGGTGGACATGGATCCTTTCAGATGAGTAGCACTGTTCATAATTGTTACTGTTCTATCGGCTCATTTCTGTGTGTTAACCTCTACAAGTTAAATTCTTAGTGACTCTTAAGTGTTCCTAGTATGGAGAAACATTTTAATGTAAAAACTATTGGTTTAATTTTTGATGGCTTAACCATTCCCTATAGAGTTAGGGCTAATGGCACTGGAATCAAGGAATGTATGCCCATTTGATCCTAATTTTCCCCACATTCTACTTAAATAAATTTAAAATATACCTACCTTGTACACCCCAAAGTCTAAGAGCATTAAGACCTGTCTGCCATGAAACCTGAGATGTGATTACCAGCACCTAATAATTTTGTTCTCTCTTCAGAATGTTAAAAATATACACATTGGATACTAGTAAAGCTTGAAAGAAGTTTTCAAGTTGTAACTTTTTGCAAGGTGCAGTCCATAACATCTTGTATAGGCTCTCAAAACTGCTGAAAATTTTAGCCTGAAGCGTGACTGTAACGTCGACCACGTGGAACCAGGGCCGTGTCTGTAAGCCCATACAAGAAAGTTGCACATCTTATTGCAAACAAGTATTGGTTTGTCTGGTATCTTTAGAGCCTTACTCTGTTGAAGTGATTCTCAGCTAAACATTATGTCTGTTGTAACTTTGATAAGTATTTCCACTTTTGTTATTTATTAGTGGTATCTTTTTTTGAAGTGTCAGATGTGACTATTTAAAATAAAATGTCATAATTTAAAGTGACAGTGTGTATGAGAATTCCTTGAATACATTTTGAAGATAAGGATTTAAGTCAGACTGAAGAATTCAGAAGCAGAAGTTAGTAAGTTAGCTATAACTGAAACTCTCCGTCCCAGCCTTTCCAAATACTTCATTCTTAAAGTGTTATCATGATTTTAAAAACTAATCAAAACTGAACATGTACTCCCTACCATCTTTTTTTGAAACTATTAACTACAACATGATAGAAAATAAGGTCAGGTGATAAAAATGTATTTTAAGCTCCAAGGAAATTAATTCCACAGATTTTTGAAAACTAAAATGAAGGAGGTGATGTTTAAATCCAGTGAGGGTAACACAGATGCCTATTCATTTTCCCAGTGCTTCAAATCGGGTTACTATTGCATCAGATCAACAAACTGTCCCCATGGAGAAAAGGACTTCTGAAGCCCAGAGTACCAGTCTCTTACCTGAGTGGGCCCTCAGAGGAGGGACACCATGCTGTATCACCTCATACTGAAGTTTATCTCTGGTAATGATTTTCCACACAGAAGGTCACATGGGGTGAGTCTCATAATTCATGAAAAACAGCCCAAAGTACCAGTAATTTGGTAAGTTTTATTTATTTGAAAGAGGGTTTTCCTTTCAAGGGAACTTTCTGTAAGACCAGGCAAATTATGTACTTCTCTTTGGTAAATTACAATCCACATTGGCACAGTAAACACACAGTACCTAATCTACTCTGTTGAAGCTTATTCTCACAAATCCAACTGAGCCTTTGTTTTATTTCTAAAAGTTTAAGGAAAGTCTAGTCTACCAGTTATAAAAATGAAAACCAGTTAGAATTCTAAGTATAAACATTATTTACATTAGTTTATAAAAATAGATTTGAGTTTAGGAAAAGTTAAAGAACTAATAATTTCCACTTCAGTTCATGAGGCATAGTAGATTGCTCCATTTTCAAGGCTGACCCTGTTTTCTTAGTTTAGGTCTTGGGGCCAGGGGGATGCCAAATTTAAGTAATCATTTAACTGATCTCTAACGTTTCTATGTTACTGACTGAAGAAACTAAAAAAGTAATGTTCTAACCTTTCCAAAGATTCTCAATGCCACAATTATACTACTATGCTGAATCAATTTGCTTTCTAGCTAAGGATAATATTTTTGTTCCTTTATAAATTTGTTAAAACTGTAATTTGGTGATAACCTACCTCCATACAATTTTATCAAGGCATTCTTGGACTAGCAGATAATGTTAGTTGATCTAATACACCTGGAACTAATGGATAAACATAAGAAGTTCAAAATGCAAGGTAATCATCAAAGCAACTAAATGACATTTATTAGGAAAAGAATAAAAACCAACTTTTTTTCTGAAGAAGGCATTTTTTAAAAAGTTAAATTATTTTATTCTCTTCCTGTTTGGGCAAAACAACTTCACAGGGCAGGCAGCATTCTCTTTAAGTGAGTCCCATAAACAGTGGTTCCCAAATGCACTAGAGTGAAATGAGAAAAATAAGGATAATATATCGAGTTTTTTTTTTCCTTCCAAAAAAGCTACATTTATTCCATTTAAAGGACTCTCTCTTGTTCTGAGACTGTTCTTTTATGGGGAAAAAAGTAATAATACAGTGACTTCTTTCAGATTACTTGGCAAAATAAATTGGCAATTCTCAATCCCCCACAATTTTTGGAAATATTACTGGTCCATGAAACCCCGAAGTCTGGGAACCACTGCCATTTAAAGACTTGCTTTGCATGTTATTAACAGCTATTAAGTAAATGGAAAAAAGGTGTGGTCCAGCGTCTGGGAAATGATACTACTATGTGAATTAATGGCAAGTATGCTCCATTCCCCAAACTTGGACCACTATACATATTCAGACCCACTGTTCATTGGAGAAACAAAAATCTGAAGTGAACAATTCCTTTGACTTTGGAATTGCAACAGTTTTCTTCAAATGATGCTCACATTTCTTATTTCAACAGAGTCTGGCCTATGACTTAGCTGAAGCTAAGAAAACTAAGGAAATGGTATATCAGTAACATTATCAATATTAAATTTTTAATATCAAATACATTTTTGTACATTGTTACTAATTTATATAATTATAAAACAAAATTCAAAAGCTCCATAAAATCAGTAAGGTAAAAGCCCTTACTGAATATTATATAAACTTTAGATGTTACCAGGCTTGATTTCAGGAAAAGTCATCAGTTTCTTTGATACAAATTATCTACAAAACAATGTGATATAAATGATATTTGAATTTTACAATAATGTGGCTAGAATTTGCCCATTACTCTCTATAGATATCAGACCTTTAAAGTTCATTTCCATTGACACATTTCTGCTGTTGAAGCCTGGCTCTTCTTAAAGACTCCAGCTGCTTGGCTCTTAGCCATCGTTCTCTTGACAGCGTTGTCTGACCAGCACTGAGAGACAGAAACCTGGTTTGAAATACAGAAACAAATTAGATTCTAGACCTAGAATAAGGCCTTAAAAAGAAATTTGTTTAGAAGTTTTTAAAAAAATGTTGTGGGAGACAAGACCATCTGGTAGCTACCCAGCTGAACAGCCAAGTTAAGACTTCTACAGAGGAATCCTTTCAGTCAGATTTGGAGGGTGATTCACTCTTTGAGTGGGGCTTCCCTGGTGGCTCAGATGGTCAAGAATCTGCCTGCAACGCAGGAGACTGGGGTTCAATCCGTGGGTCAGGAAGATCCTCTGGAGAAGTGAATGGCTACCACTCCAGTATTCTTGACTGGAGAATTCCATGGATAGAGGAGCCTGGCGGGCTACAGTCCACAGGGTTGCAAAGAGTCAGATACAACTACGTGACTAATATTTTCACTTTCTTCCCCCTGAGTGAAGAACAAGGAGCATGTCTTGTCCACTGACGTGATCTACGTCCAAAAGTAACTCCCCCTCCGTGATCCATTTCACAAGGGCGTTTTTAGAAGGGAACAGTTTATTTCCATTTTTGTAAGTCTGCCTCAGTTATCCTAAATAAGGAGAGTTAGCCACAGGTCGCTGAAAAGGCAACGGTGGACAGGGACTGACTCACCGAGCTACGATGAGTAACTGGTGGAGATCGTCGGCAGTGATGCTCTGAGGATCATTCTTGCGCATCTCCACAAAGTCATCTTCAACTGCCTTTATCAAAACAGTAAATGAACTCTGAAGTTACTCCTTATAAGGAAATTATATTTGCATTTTGTAGGGAAAAGGATTCTTTACTAAGCTAAAGTAAGACGGTCCTTGCCCAATGTGAAAATGAGGTCAGCCCTGTACCTTGGACAAATGAGACAGTATGGGTAAAAGGACCCAAACCAAACTTTACACCTAAATTATACCACTGAGGAGAGTACTGGAAACAAATTAACAAAACTCAAGACTCATTTGAGGTCAGACAGACAGATAAAAACCAGCAATTCTCATAGCAAAACATGATGCCTTTAAATACAGGAAAGAGAGATGTCAGCAAAATTGGCCAAGCCAGGACCTCTGAAAACTCCCCCACCATTAAAGAGAACAAGAACACTGGCAAAAATTATCACAATCAGCTCCTTTAATACTAGAAATTAACCAGACCCCTGAAACAAACTGGGGAGCATTTTCTCCAAGAAAGACAAAAGAACATTGTGCTTTGAGGCATTTAAATTTGCCCCATTCCCCTCCCCATCTCCAAGCAGCCGTGAAAACAGTCTGGCAACCACTGGAGAGGCTGGTGGGGCTGGAGCTCTGTCAAAGCACCATTCCCAGAGAACTGTCATTACCTGACTGCCTGGTGGTTCCTCAGAACAACACATTCGAGAGGCTGTCTTTTTTTTTTTTTTTTAATTGAAGAATAATTGCTTTACTGTCTTGCTATCTTTATTTTACCTGACTGGGGGCTTGTTCAGTGTGAACAGCTTGTCTCCCCCCACCCCACCCCCCACTGAGTGTTTATCAGAAACAATCAGAAGCAATTATCGATCACCTCAGCTGCCCCAGACCCTGGATAAGTAGATAGGGCAAACAGCAGGCTAACCTAAACCATTAAAAAGAAAATCTAGCAATGAAATGTCCACATATTCACCAGGAATTTACAAGGCCACACATGCACAGGGCTGTGCGCGTGCTCAGGAGATCTGAGCCTGAGCAGGCAGGCCATGAGCTCTCACAAAAGACTCCAGCTGCTTGGCTCTTAGCCATCGTTCTCTTGACAGCGTTGTCTGACCAGCACTGAGAGACAGAAACCTGGTTTGAAATACAGAAACAAATTAGATTCTAGACCTAGAATAAGGCCTTAAAAAGAAATTTGTTTAGAAGTTTTTAAAAAAATGTTGTGGGAGACAAGACCATCTGGTAGCTACCCAGCTGAACAGCCAAGTTAAGACTTCTACAGAGGAATCCTTTCAGTCAGATTTGGAGGGTGATTCACTCTTTGAGTGGGGCTTCCCTGGTGGCTCAGATGGTCAAGAATCTGCCTGCAACGCAGGAGACTGGGGTTCAATCCGTGGGTCAGGAAGATCCTCTGGAGAAGTGAATGGCTACCACTCCAGTATTCTTGACTGGAGAATTCCATGGATAGAGGAGCCTGGCGGGCTACAGTCCACAGGGTTGCAAAGAGTCAGATACAACTACGTGACTAATATTTTCACTTTCTTCCCCCTGAGTGAAGAACAAGGAGCATGTCTTGTCCACTGACGTGATCTACGTCCAAAAGTAACTCCCCCTCCGTGATCCATTTCACAAGGGCGTTTTTAGAAGGGAACAGTTCATTTCCATTTTTGTAAGTCTGCCTCAGTTATCCTAAATAAGGAGAGTTAGCCACAGGTCGCTGAAAAGGCAACGGTGGACAGGGACTGACTCACCGAGCTACGATGAGTAACTGGTGGAGATCGTCGGCAGTGATGCTCTGAGGATCATTCTTGCGCATCTCCACAAAGTCATCTTCAACTGCCTTTATCAAAACAGTAAATGAACTCTGAAGTTACTCCTTATAAGGAAATTATATTTGCATTTTGTAGGGAAAAGGATTC
>SJYC01096468.1:0-40490 GCA_006408675.1 Madoqua kirkii | reverse complement strand
TCGTCGGCAGTGATGCTCTGAGGATCATTCTTGCGCATCTCCACAAAGTCATCTTCAACTGCCTTTATCAAAACAGTAAATGAACTCTGAAGTTACTCCTTATAAGGAAATTATATTTGCATTTTGTAGGGAAAAGGATTCTTTACTAAGCTAAAGTAAGACGGTCCTTGCCCAATGTGAAAATGAGGTCAGCCCTGTACCTTGGACAAATGAGACAGTATGGGTAAAAGGACCCAAACCAAACTTTACACCTAAATTATACCACTGAGGAGAGTACTGGAAACAAATTAACAAAACTCAAGACTCATTTGAGGTCAGACAGACAGATAAAAACCAGCAATTCTCATAGCAAAACATGATGCCTTTAAATACAGGAAAGAGAGATGTCAGCAAAATTGGCCAAGCCAGGACCTCTGAAAACTCCCCCACCATTAAAGAGAACAAGAACACTGGCAAAAATTATCACAATCAGCTCCTTTAATACTAGAAATTAACCAGACCCCTGAAACAAACTGGGGAGCATTTTCTCCAAGAAAGACAAAAGAACATTGTGCTTTGAGGCATTTAAATTTGCCCCATTCCCCTCCCCATCTCCAAGCAGCCGTGAAAACAGTCTGGCAACCACTGGAGAGGCTGGTGGGGCTGGAGCTCTGTCAAAGCACCATTCCCAGAGAACTGTCATTACCTGACTGCCTGGTGGTTCCTCAGAACAACACATTCGAGAGGCTGTCTTTTTTTTTTTTTTTTAATTGAAGAATAATTGCTTTACTGTCTTGCTATCTTTATTTTACCTGACTGGGGGCTTGTTCAGTGTGAACAGCTTGTCTCCCCCCACCCCACCCCCCACTGAGTGTTTATCAGAAACAATCAGAAGCAATTATCGATCACCTCAGCTGCCCCAGACCCTGGATAAGTAGATAGGGCAAACAGCAGGCTAACCTAAACCATTAAAAAGAAAATCTAGCAATGAAATGTCCACATATTCACCAGGAATTTACAAGGCCACACATGCACAGGGCTGTGCGCGTGCTCAGGAGATCTGAGCCTGAGCAGGCAGGCCATGAGCTCTCACTCCTCGACAGCCGTGAGGCTCTGTGCGAGCAGGAGGCAAAGGCTAGGGCAGAGCTGTGAACTGCACGGCTGAGCGCCGAAGATTTGCCCCACCATGCACACGGAGTCTCTTGGCTTACAGTGGGAGACTACTTGCAAGCGTCTAAGGAAATTAAATTTCTCTCCAGTCACTTGACCACTGAACTAACTGAGGGAGACTTCTGTGCCCACATACAACTAAGAATACAGACTTTCAGATATCAATTCAGAGAAGTCACTAAATAACAAACAGCAACAACAACAACAAACCCTAGGGCAGGGGAGAATCTGCCAGAGCAGAGGTGCCAGATTATATTACGTGAAGCACCAGGCTTCCAACACAGAAACTGGAAGACCTAAAAATTAAATTTCTCTCCAATCACTTGACCACTGAACTAACTGAGGGAGACTTCTGTGCCCACATACAACTAAGAATACAGACTTTCAGATATCAATTCAGAGAAGTCACTAAATAACAAACAGCAACAACAACAACAAACCCTAGGGCAGGGGAGAATCTGCCAGAGCAGAGGTGCCAGATTATATTACGTGAAGCACCAGGCTTCCAACACAGAAACTGGAAGACCTATAAAGAAACAAGAATGCCTGGCCCACTTCCTGGGAAAATAAGAAGTCTCTGAGGAAACCTAAACATTGGAGTTACTACACAAAGATCAGAAATCAGCTGTTTTAAATATCTTCAGAGAGCTAAAGGGAAACAGGAATAAAGACCCGAAAGCATGAGAATGATATCAAATAGAAAATACCAATAAAGAGAAATTACTTAAAACATATTCTGAAGTTGAAAAATACACCTTAAATTAAAAATTCACATGAAAGGCTTAACAGCAGAATTTAACTGGCAGAAGATTCAGAAAATCTGTAGACAGGCTGACCAAGATTATCTGAACAGAGCCTCAAAGACCTGTGGGACCCATTGAGTGTACCACATACACACCTGGGAATGCCAGGGAGGAAGGAGAAAGAGGCAGAAAGAAACTTAAATAATGGTCAAAAATGTACCAAATGTCTTGAAAACCTCCCCAAAGTGTGCATTAATCTGCATACCCAAGAAACTCAATAAACTGCAAGTAGGATAAACTCAGAGATCCGCATCTAGACACGTCACAGCCCAACTGTCAAGAGCCAGAGAAAATCCTGAAAGGACAAGAGAAAAATGACTCACTAATGTACAAAGAATCCTCTCATTGGAAACACACTTCTTATCACTAAGTCCAAAAGGCAGCTGGAGGACCTCCTCGCCGTGCTGAAAGAACAAGCCCAACAACTAAGAATTCCACACCGAGCAGAAGCAGTCAACTTCAAAAATTAAGGAGAAATTAAGACATTCTCAGATAAGCAAAAACTCAGGATTTGTCACAAGCAGATCTCCCTTACAGAATAACCCTGAGAAATATGAAAGTTCTCCAGGCTGAAGTGAAAGTAACTTGGATCCATGTGAAGATCACTGCTAAGGGTATCCACACAGGTAAATACAAAAGGTAGTATCAATGTCTTTAAAGACAACTGCATAAAGCAATAATCATAAATGTGTTGACAGACATACAGTATAAAGATGTAATCTGATAATAAAGCACAAAGGAAGAAATGGAATTATGAAGGAGCAAAGCATTTGCATACTATTATAAGTAAACCGGCATTAATCCTAAATTAATCCCAGATTATCGTAATTAAGATGTTAATATAGCTCCCAAGGCAACTACTAACGAAAAAAATTTGTGTCATAGAAGACAAAATTAAAGTTGTACACTAGTGATATCTATTTCAAACAAAAGACATTAACAGAGGACCAGAAGAACAAAAGACATTTTAACACAGAAAACAAATAGCAAAATTACCTCATAGGTAATCACAGCAAATGTAAATGGATTATTTCAATTCAACACAGAGAAACCCTTTGTTTTAAGCAAAACACACCTTGGTTATTTCATCAGAGATGCTATAATCCAGGAACCTCAAAAGGGTCAGATAGATGCGGAATTTATTCAGCACAGAGGGCAGCACCGCTGAGAGAAGGCTGTTCATGTACTCCTCCATGTTTGGTGGCATTAGCTGCGGCTGTAAGTGGATCTGGCAGTCTGCCTAAAAAGAGAAACAGTGCACAGTATTTCCCAAGTTCCTAAATTAATCTAAATTTTTAGGGGACGCTTCAGCTCTGTCAGACCCCTGAGGGAAACAGGAAATATTTATTATTAGGGGGAGGTCACTTTTTAATATCAATTTATGTGAACTGTAACTACCCAGCAATAATTACCAAAGCTAGCCTTTTCTTGGTTACTTATGTTTCCTCAGTGGTGTCAGTAAGCATACAGAAAGAGAGTGCACTCTACGAAGTGGCTAATTAAAACATTTTACATGTTTCCTTCACCATGGAATGTGTACTCTGTATGTTACGGAACTGGATTTCTAGACACCACATAAAGCAAATCACACTTTCACCACAAACTCACCACTGGGCCACCTCGTTCCCATTTTCTTTATAGATACGAGGTGTTCATCCCAGAGAACCAAAATATTCAATTTCCTTATTAATAATCAGCATCCACAATTCTGAAACAAGCTTAGCTTATTAAAAACACACAGTGCAAAGAAATAAAGCAAAAGTCCAGATCTCTTTCCAGTAACTGCCCTCCACTTCAAAATGACCCTTCGTACCGGCAGGAGTGATCTCCCCTCTGAAGTAATAAAAACATTAATGTTGCAGGGAAATTCCATCTGGTGGTAGCTGAAGTCATAATCTACCTTCTGCCAAGTTATTAGGTTGCTCAGGGCAGTCACATTATGAACACCTACAAAAGCAAGAAAATAATTTTTCAGTTGCTTGATTTTAATTACTTAACCAAATTAGTTCTGCTGACATTGATAATAAGACATGAGATTTCTACTGCTTTAAAAAAGTATGAGAAGCACTGTCCAATTTTCTAAATGACCATTAACTAAGAGGGTTCACAGACAATATTTGTCAAGATAGATAAAACATATTTCTGGAACCAAGATTCCCTACCCATCCACCCAAAATTTACTATCAAGCATCTGGTGTGCCATTAGACAGAAAATAATTCCCCCAAAAGTAAAATTATTTTGTATGTGATGTGTCCACAGGGCTAAAATAATCTGGCAGGACCAAAACGGTTTTTATACAGAGATGAGGTTATTGAATTTTAATGAATTTATACTCATTTTTGCCTTAATTCTACCCAGTCTAACACTGCTTTTTCTACCTTTACCTCTTGAACTGATTACTAGTGAAGTGTCTTTTGCATTCTCATTTGAGCACAGGTAAAGCAATCTGCTTTCTTATAATTTCATAACATGTTTCATAACATTTAGTTCAAGCCATTTGATCTCTAAATATTTTGATTCTTTGGGAAAAAAGTTTATTAACATTGGTTGGTAAAAAAATGTTTTATTAGATCTTTTCTACAACTTTTCTTTTCAGATAATATAGGACTAAAGGCAAAGCCTCCTGCCTTGCAGCCTTTAAAAAGGTGTATCACTTACTTGTATCATGGTACAATTTTCATACCATCATAAAACACAGCTGATGTACACAACTTATTTGTTTACCATATAAGCTTTACCTAAATTCACAGAGCAAGCCTTTATCTTAAATATCTGTGAAGTGTGAATACGCCCTTGTTCACGGTTATATTTTTAGAAAACCATCACCCAGCCTGGCCTCACTGGGACTTAGAAAGGGTGGGGAAACGTCGGTGCACACACCTGGTGTGTCCAGCTGCCCCTGCTCCAGAAGAGTCTCGTCAATCACAAGCGAAGTGTTGCTGGGCAGCTGCAGGAGCCCGCTGACCAAGCGATTGGCTGCATAGTCTTTGTGGGGAATGAGCTTCAGATGGTTCATGTTCTCTATGGTCATCTGTAGACGGAAAGACTGCGAAGAGAAATTTCCTAATCAGCAAGTTTCACTCCTTTAAGAAAATATGTATTTGGAGTTAAACACTACCTTTTATAAGGAGAGAAAGATCTTATCCATTTTTAAGGGAGTAGGCTCATGGTTTCTGGAGCTCTCAGAAACAAAAAATTTCTACATCCTAAGCAAGAATTTCTCGGATTCTGAGCTGGTTTATTCTCAACTGTCCTGTTCAGTATTCCTGGAGAATAGTTTTTAATTTTACTGCTGCTGCTAAGTCACTTCAGTCGTGTCCGACTCTGTGCAACCCCAGAGATGGCAGCCCACCAGGCTCCCCCGTCCTTGGGATTCTCCAGGCAAGAACACTGGAGTGGGTTGCCCTTTCCTTTTCCAATGCATGAAAGCAAAAAGTGAAAGTGAAGTCGCTCAGTCATGCCTGACTCCTAGCGACCCCATGGGCGGCAGCCCAGCAGGCTCCTCCGTCCATGGGATTTGCCAGGCAAGAGTACTGGAGTGGGTTGCCAGTGAACCAGAAACAAATCATAGACAACTGAGATATATATTGGTATATGTGTCTCAAATACACAGAGGCTAAAAAAAAAAGATATCACCAGAAGCTTGCTAAGACCTGTTTATGGGGTCCCATGAGGTCAAAAATCCCAGATAAAGGGTCCATTCAGTGTGCAAGAGAGACCAACGAATTTATGACAGCAGAGCATAAAAAGCTCACTGATGAGAGCTCAGATTTCACACTTGCAACTCTTTTTGAAGAAAATACCACATGGACAGTTTTTCGTTCAGTATCAGAACACCCAAAAAGAACATCCACAGTTATCTGAAAAGGCTGTTGACACAGTCTTTCCTTCGCCAACTACGTTTTCATCTGTGTGAGGCTAGCTTTCCTTCATATACTTCAGTCAAACATCATGTTACGATAGACTGAAGGCAGAAACAGATATGCCAATCCAGCTGTTTATTAATCCAGACATTACAGAGACTGGCAAAAATTTAAAACAATGTTACTTTTATCACTGATTTTTTTTTTTTTGGTTTGGAAAAAATAGCTATTTTTGTAATTTTACTTATATTCATATATAATTGATTTGTTTTCAATGACTATCTTAGTATGTTTTTAATTTCTAACATGGTAAATTGAGGATACAAACAATCCACACAATTTCTCTTTGAGTCTTCAATGATTTTTTAAGAGTGTAAAGTAAGTCACGGAGAGTGAGGAATGCTGGTCTATCTGGTCTATTGCGGTGTTTCTTAAGGGCCCAGAAGACACTGAATAAACACTGGTTAAACGAATGATCTACTTCAATCTCTTAAATTTCTAAAGTAAGGTGTGATCAGCATTGCCAGGCACACAACTAATCAGAAGCTATTCCCCTAAGATCTTACCACCACATAAACACTTCATTCCAGATGCCCTGGAAAATATAGGTAGCTTGACTTTCAAACAGGAGTTAAACTTGGGCAGCAGAGATAAAGTTATTTCCTCAACTAGAAAGAATTATGCTCCTACAATTTAGAGTTAATTGACATTTAAAATCTTAAAGCATACAAAGGATACCAAATTGTACAAACAAACTGGCATCAAAGGAGAGTACAATGTTAAAGGAATTACTACAGTTGACTTGTTATTCAAAGAAATTCATGCTCAGGCAACAAAGGAAAAGTGAAATGTTTACAGGTAAGTACATTTCACATTATGAAACCAGGCAGGCTTTGTTTCCCCTTAATGAGATCTATTAAAAACTCAAAGTTAAATATTTGAGTTGAATGAGAAAGACTATTAGATAGACTTTTAAAGTGTACTTAGGTTTATAACATGTGTTTATATTGATCTTACTGCTGGAACCAGATGTTGAATAATTCGATATAAGTGTTCCGTAAAGGTATTATTCCGTGGACAACCACTCAAGTTAACCGTAAATTTTCCTAGTGGAAGAACATCTCTTCTTGTGTATCTAGGGAAAAAAAAAAGAAGGTATGAACCAATAAGACACTCAGGTGATTTCCTGATCTCCATCAAAAGGCAAAGAAAAATTAGCTTAATACTGTCATTAAAAATAAAGCAGATTACTCTCATCAGCTTAAAAAACAGAAACAATAATGAAAATAACAGCCAATACTTAGTGCTGGTATTGTTTTTCTACCACATGCCAGGTACTGTTCTAAGTACTTTATCATTTAATTCCCAAACACTCTGAGGTAGGTAATATTATTTTCATTTTACAGATGAGACATCTGAGGCATTTTAAGTAATACACCGACATTCATATAGCCATGAAGTGGTAGAGCTGGACTTGAACACAGCCAATTTGGTTCCAGCATCTATGCATTCAACCATTATGTACTACTGTCTCAAATCCTACCTGAGGAAAGATTTATTAGGACAAACATGTTTACTACAGAGTTATTTAAACAGAAAAAAACTAGGGAAGCCTAACATTTAGGGGAAAAGTACAACTGTCTATAAAGATATAACGTACAGCCATTAAAAGGCTCATGAGAATTATGACGGGAGAATGTTTAATATTTATTAATGATAAAAGCAAGCTAATGATCTATTTAGAGTATAACTGAGACCCAAGTAGGGAGGTATACACATGCAAACAAAAAGAGTTGATATCAGCTACCAAGGTCTGTTAACTATACCATCTCTAAGTGGTGAGATTACAGTTTCTGCTTTCTTTATGCCGGAGCTTACTGAAGGCATGCACATTACTTTGAAATCGGAAAACAAAGAGCTCTAGCGAGGTGAGAGGAAGCGGGGCTCACGTCCCTGCACAAGTGAGACGTGCACCCAGTGGCCTCGCAGACTGTAGACACAGGGCCTCAGGATGTATAAATAGGGGACTTACAGACTATAATAATGACAAGACAGCTTATTTTACTCATCAGCTAAATTCTATATCTAGTTTTAGCTCTTAAATGTAAGGAGATACAATCAAAAGCTACACGTGACCCTGAGAAAAGCTGAAAAAAGGAATATCTGAGATTAGGTATAACAGCTGTAGCACTGAACAAATAAAAACAATCTGGTGATGAAGCCTAATAAACAAAACAAATTATCTCAGAAACGTTCCTCTTCTTTGTCCCTCTCAACAAAACACCCAACTCCCAGAACACAGCACTTACACTGTAGAGATGAGATGTAAGATAAGGTACTCCGCGGCCAAGCTGTCTCCCAGAAGGGCGTGAGTGAGGAAGCCAAGCAGCTCTGCTCTGACCGGAGACAACTCGGACATGAAACCGGAAACAACTGGAGAGAGAAGGGCGACCAGATTCAGCAGACACGCCAGGCCCGCCCGCGCCTCTGGCTAAAAAGTAACTACGCAACAAAGCAGTGCACATCAGCAGACAACCGGCAGGGACGACCAACCCTGGCCCGTGAGTGATGCCAACTGTCAAGACGAGAAAAGCGGCATACCTTTTGGGAGGGGCCTCATTTTAATGAAGAGAATTAACACAAAGGAAAATGGGCAAAGCGATGGTGACGGCTGGAAGAACTTTTCCTGACAACTGAGCAACTGCGCGACAGCTCCACAAAACGCAGCCCCCACGCCCTGGGTGAGGCTCTGGGCCACGAGGCGTCAGCACTTACACTTACAGGTCTTGCTCTCCTCTTTGTTAAGGCAAGCAGGCAGTAAGGGGTTGATGTGCTGCAGCTTCTGGGCTAGGACCACGTGGATTCTTGGCACTAAGGAGGCAGGAGGACTGTGCACCCTCTGTTCCTCAGCCGTGTCCGTGCACTCCATCGGGTCCAGCAGCGAAGAGGCGTCCCTGCCGAGAGACGACAGAGCTTCAGCTCAGGGGCGGCCGCTGTACACACGTAAAAGTAACACCCGTCTCTGAAAATGACATGGGAACTCAAGCCGAGGACGGTTCCACCTGACTTCTGAGAACAGAAAATGCTCCTCCTCTTCGTAAACTGTTACATGACAGATTTCAGGCTACCTACACACGTCATATCATGATAAAGGTATACGTATGTACACGTGTGTACCAAATGTAACAAAGTGATCAAAAGAACTCCACCAGTAAGAGGACACTGCACCTCCAGATGTGTTGCACTGAGAAGAATATATCACTTTGTAGTTTTCTGCCCAAAATGCATAGCTGGAATCTAATCATAAGGAGACATCAGATAAACCCCAACGGACAGACGTCCTACAGAGTAGCTGGTCTGTACCCTTCAGGGTTGCGAGTCTGCTCTGCCATGTGAGGACACAGCTAGGAGACAGACATCTGCAAGCCAGGAAACGGGCCCTCGCTAAATGCTGCTGTCTCAATTCTGGTGCCCCGTACTATGAGAAGTGAATTTTCTCAGAGTCAAGGAACGTGTCAATACATTGAAGGACAGGAAAAAAAAAAAGTATCAAGGCCTTGAAGGACAACTAAGAGCTGGAGACTGCTCCAGGTTAACCCAACGAGTGATCTATTGGTCCTGGACCGAGAGGAAGACTGTCAGAAAGAACAGCACTGAGACACTCGGTGAAATTTAGCGTGGCCTATGGTTAGTGTACTGTGTATTCAAAGCAAATTTCCAAACTCTGTAGCTACACTCTGATTATATATGAAATACAGACACGGCAAGGATTCAGGATATGATATACACAACTTACTCTCAAGTGTTCCCAAAAACTACGTACGTATAAAAATATATGTATATAAAAATAAGCAGAAACGAGTGACAGAACAAATGGAGCCTAAGTATTAACAACCTATAAATCTGAATGAAGGAAAAGGGAGTTCTTTATATAACCATTCTCCAACTTTTCTCAAAGTTTGAAATTATTTCAAAAGAGACTCACCTTTCATCATTATTCAGTATACTTAGCACAGGATCCACAGACAGTATGCCATATAACTCAAGAACATCATTTACTTTAAAACAATCCCAGTCTTCATAGACCTAACAAGAGGCCACACAAAATCACAGTTAGGACTCAATGACATCAAAAAAGCATAAGATATTAGCCTTGAAGCAATAATAATCAGCAAATGAACCTCAGAGCATGTCCTATATTTGATAAATGGAGACCAAGGAGGGAAAGGCTCTTACCTGAAGCCATTTGGCTGATTAGCAAATAACAACTAAAACACAGGACTCCTGACCAATGTCTGTTTTCCCACTACTTCAGAGAAAAGCTTTTCCTAAGGGATGAACTAAAACTAGAAACATGAATTATCTCAAAATCTATTAACTACACTGAGATGGGGAAAACTGAGTATTATTAACTTTGGACTTCACAAGCTATGCAGTATTAGAAGGACTGACACAGACTTCAAATGGCCACGAGGCTTCTCGCAATAAAGAGCCAAACCTCCAAAGCCGTCTATCAAGATGGACATTAGACCTGTCATAGCCTCTTACTGGTGAGACCTAGGAGAAGCACAGAAGGAAAGATGCGCTAATTCTGGCTCCCGTGCTGCACAGCTGAGGTGCCATTTAACTTAAAGCCATAACAACTAAGAACAGAAATTCTCATTGATCGTTTCTGAAATTTGTATCACTTGTTCACTGCTCACGATTAAAAAACCAGAATGAGCAAGATAGGGGAACAAATTGATAACAGATATTCTTCAACCTTATTTTAAATCTAATTGATAAGAAAGAATAGTGAAAATAAAGCAGAAATTAGTAAGTTAGAAATGATACAAGAATATAGATATTAATTTAAATGCTGTTTCACCTCTATTTGAAATATTCATTAAAAAAAAATAAAGACAATGCTGTGGTAGATAAAATAATACCCTCTCCCCACCATACACATACCCACATCTCACTGGAATCCCTGCGTATGTTACCTTACATGAAAAAGGGACTTATATAAGTTAAAGGACCTTAAGATGGGGAGATTACTCTGGACTGCATGAGTGGGCTCGATCTAATTACTCAAGTCCTTAAAATTAGAGAATCCTTCCTACCTACGGCCAGAGGGAGATGAGACTATGAAAAAACGGTCAGAAGGCTGGCTGTATTACTGCTGCCCTGGAAGATGGTGGAAAGGTCACAAGCCTCTAGAAGCTGGAAAAGGCTAGAAGAGAGACTGCCTCCGGAGTATTCAGAGAGGAACCAGTCTTGCAGCCACTTTCGTTTTATCCCAGTGAGATTCACACTGGACTTCTGGTCTAAAGCCTCTAAGATGATAAATTTTGTTATTTTAAGCCCTCTAAATTTGTGGCAGTTTGTTACAGCAGCAAGAGAAAACTCGCCAACACAAATGCTAAGACTTTTTTGTTTTAATTTCTGAGACACTTAGCACATCTTTGTCAGCATCAGACCCGTCAGACTTTCTTACCTTCACGAGGCACGCAGGACCCTTCTCTCCTGGCAATGGAAAATTCAGATCAAAAGGAGAAGAGAAGTTTAGGGAGCTCAGCTGCTGTCCAGAAGAAGCTTCAGTTTCTAACCGTTTTGGCTCGCCACACCATTGAAGACCACCAACATTCCCTAAATTCAAAGGGACAGCATTACACATCGTCATTTCAAAGGCTTCCTGGAGATACAGAACATTCCTAAACAGCCTTTTGAGTTTGACTGAAAAGACATATTTCTGAGCTTGCAAACTTCAAGTTGTTCCCATTTTAAAGGAAGTAACACACATTAGAAGTCCTTTTAACCTATAAAGGTAACAAAGAAGATCTGGTAGTGTGAGCACCTTCCTCTGCAATAAAATGGCAACAGATTCCTGCCCTCCTCCATCAAATCTCCTAGATGTAAATTTAAAAGTTAATATTTAATAGGGTTATTTAATGTCTTTGACCCAGTGAGTATATGAGTCCACAGACAACAAAAATACTTTCGTAGAATATATTTCTTTCTACTTACTAAGCAGAATAAAGCCACAGAACAATAAACTTACTTACTAAACAACTATTAACTCCTCTATGTACCAGGAATCAGACTAATTGTTGGGTCTTCAAAGATCATTTAAAGATAGCCTGTACCCCTAAAGTAGTTACAATTTAGGACTGGTAACTAGTTAGAATTAAAATATAGCTTGCCATACAGCACTATACTGCTTAGCAATAAAAAGAATAAGCTAAGCTACTGATAAAAACAACAACTTGGACAGACCTCAAGGAAATTATGCTGAATGAGAAAACCTAATGTATGAAGTCTATACACTATGATTCCATTTATATAACATTCATAAATGACAAAATTATAGGGATGAAGAACAAATTAGTCAGTGCCAGGGGGGAGGCAGAGGCAGATGTGATTATAAAAGAGCAACATAAGAGATACAGGTAATGAACTGTTCTGTATTCTGACTGTGGTAGTGGTCACTTGAATCTACATATGTGATGAAACTGCACAAATGTGAATTCTGAATAATGTCTATGGACCATATCAATATCCATTTCCTGGTTATGATATTCTACTATAATTATACAAGATGTTACATAAGATGTTGACCCACTTGAATTATTTTTTCTTTTAAGTGCATGTGAATCTACAACATAGTCTAATAGATTGCCTAGAAACCAACAAACAAGGTTAAATGTTAGTTGCTCAGTTGTGTCCAACTCTTTATGACACCATGAACTGTAGCCCTCAAGGCTCCTCTGTCCGTGGAATTCTCCTGGCAATAATACTGGAGTGGGTTGGCATTCCCTTCTCCAGGGAATCTTCCCAAGCCAGGTATTAAACCCAGGCTTCCCATATTGCAGGCAGGTTCTTGTGAAGACACAAACAAGGTAAAACTTTACATAACTAATGCACTCATATGTATTCAAAAGCCCTGAAGTATGACATTCAAACAAAAGGGGCAAGAAATAGAAGCATCAATAGCTTAAATGTTAAGGAAGAGAATTACTATATGCCCTGGATTCTAATATGTATTTAGGTTATTGTTATGATGCACTGTTAATTTTAATAAACAGTTGGGAGTAGAGAAAAAAATAGTATTATATTTGTATATATTTGGTGTAAAACATTCCATTTTTAAAAATATTAAAATGTGCTTTAAAGAAATACAGTACTATGAACTTATACAGTAGAATAATATATGGTTAAATGAAACTCAGTAGTAAATTCTGTTTACCACTGATTGCTGTATTTGCTCTCTCAACCCACTCTTCAGATTAAATTAACTCATTTGTTTTACTTCCTCTGCCTTTAAGAAGTGACAGGACATAAAGGAGAAATAAAGACAAACTTATCTACCTGCCATATGAAGGAATTCACTGCTCATAAAAACTGTGATTGGCAAATCAATAACAATATATACCAATTTTGAAATTCTCTTAGAAAATTTCAACTTTTTGTTTCCTTATATAATCAGAATTACTTGCGTTTTAATTAACATTTTAATACATAAACTACTACAAACCTACTTTAAGTAGAACAAACAGAACTGTGACTATTTAAAGTTTAGGAATAATCCAGTGTACAAAACTTCACATTTTTCCTCCAATGTGCTCAGTCTTACTAAATTAGAGCATCATTATTCCAAAAAGAAAATAAGAAAGGATGTTTTCAGACACAAATAAGTTATTTTTTGGGTAGACTACTATGTTTCCATATTACTTAAAGGCTGAGATAAAAAATAAATAGGAAGAAACACAAAAGCCCTTTTCTAGCTTCCCAGCTCAAGACCCTGAGAGCAGAGCAGCCTCCTCCAGGTGAGCCTGACTGCTCAGCCATGGAGCACAGCCTGCGCCTCCTCCAGGTGAGCCTAAGCTCTCAGTTTCGGAGCACAGCCTGACCAGGACGCAGCTGTCAAAACGCTCAGAACTGTCTATAACTCTGCTAAACCTGAAGGCAAAGTTGTCAAATCACTGCCAGCTCCTAAATCTACAGCTACATTACAGAACTATGAATTCTGAATATGAATCCAGTGCAGGAGAGCAGAGGAGCCTGTTGGGCTGCCGTCTATGGGGTCGCACAGAGTCAGACATGACTGACGCGACTTAGCAGCAGCAGCATCAGGCAAGCAGACGTCTCCAGGAAGCAGGATGGCACACGCTACCTGCTTGTCTGGCAGTCATATGCTGGTCTTTCTGTTTATTGGGCTGCAGATCCATATCTTCGTCATCTTCATAGCTTCTCTTGTGACGGCTGGGGGTGTAAGATGTTGAAGGGCTGACTCGAGCTTGGTTGGCATTAACATAGGCGTTAAATGAAGGGTTAAAGAAAGATTTCCATGAACTGGGGAATACCCTAAAATTATGCTACCTCTATGACTAATAAAAGACTAGTTCTATTTTGGTAGCTCACTACTTACCACTGTGGCAGCTTGGTTAAAATAAAAATATTTTTTTAAAAGAAGACTGATGTATACAAAAAATAAAGCTACAAGGATATATTGCATAGCACCACAAATATAGACAATATTTTATCATAATGAAGTAAAATCTACCAAAATTTTTGAATCATGTTGTACCTGAAATTAATACACTATTGTAAACCAATTACACCTCAATATATTAAAAAAAAGAAACAAGAATAAAAAAATTATTTTTTCCAGCTAACTTCATTGAGGTAAAAAGAATAAGCTTAAAAAAAAATCAATATGAATTGTTGTCTCTTCAATTAAGAAAATTATCAGGAAGCATTCAACACATAAGAAGGTTCAGATAAAGGATATTTCTTTTACCCACATAGATTCTCCAGGCACTGGAACACAGTAGAATGTCTGTCTTTCCAAAGTAGTAGTTCGTGGAGAGTTTAAATCAACTTCTTGCTGAGGCTGTGATGTTCACAAAATTTTATTTATTAAAAAAAAAACAACAACTGTGTTTTCAGGTTGTTTATAAAAATCACAGTAAATTCTTCATACTGAGTTAATTAACAAGTGACTACTAAATCTAAACTGCTGCTAAGTCGCTTCAGTCGTGTCCGACTCTGTGCGACCCCACAGATGGCAGCCCACCAGGTTCCCCCGTCCCTGGGATTCTCCAGGCAAGAACACTGGAGTGGGTTGCCATGTCCTTCTCCAATGCATGAAAGCGAAAAGTGAAAGGGAATTCACTCAGTCGTATCCGACTCTTTGCGACCCCATGGACTGCAGCCCACCAGGCTCCTCCATCCATGGGATTTTCCAGGCAAGAGTACTGGAGTGGGGTACCATCGCCTTCTCCGATATTTAAAGTCTAAACAACCTTAAAAACTACCCCTAAAATCATGCTTAGGTAAAATCTAAACTACCATTTTTGAAACGAAGACTGACATAAAGTCACTTCAGATGCAATCATCAATACAGTGTGTACAGCCTGAGATGGGTGGGTTTTGTTTCTTTCTTTCCTTCCAGGGCCAAAGTCCCCTTTTCATGGTAAGGTGCTCGCTCTTACGACTCTTCAGCAACACAGCACAAACTCTTGCTCAGTGTGTCCAACTCTGCAACCCCAGGAAGCTCCCCTGTCCATGGGAATTCTCCAGGCAAGAATACTGGAGTGGGCTGCTATGCCCTCCTCCAGGGGGTCTTCCAGACCTAAGGATCGAGTGCGGGCCTCCTGCACTGCAGACGGATTCTTTACTGTCTGAGTCACCAGGGAAGCCCAATTCATACTGCAGCTTCCTTCAAATACAAAATACACAATACCCTAGGCTACCAAATTAAACCCCTAAAATAAACACAGTATTTTGTTAAGTTTTTTTCAAAGACAACACTCATGGTAATCCCACTGCCTCTCTCAAAGGAATGCTATCAACATTAGCCTATCAAATAGGAATTCAATGATATACTTCTTATGAGGTTGCTCTGAGATGAGATTTAAAAAAAGAAATTATTTCAAGATACTCGTATTATAGTACACAAAAAAATCCCTTACGAGTAAACAGAATCTATATTCTATCTTGTAAGAGAAAAACAAAGAAAGAATGCCAGAGACATCAGTTGAGTCTGAGACGGTATGTGTAAGCAAAGTGGCTTTTCTTTCTTTCTTTTCAGGGCTATAGTCCCCTTTTCCTGGTATGGTGTTCTTACTTATGACTCTTCAGAAACACAGCACAAACTCTTTGCCTTTGAGAGTATCACAGAGGGACACCCTCATCTACTTTATTTTCCCATTTCCAGATGTTGAGATTACTGAGTTAGAGAGACACTGCGTTATTGTGTACTAGAAGAAAAATTGTGTATTAATTTATCAGCTTAATGTAACTTAGGGCTCCACAAACAGGAACGCAGGATTATAAAGTTGACTCATTAGACTCAGCACAACAATGTATTACCATGTCATGGAAACGCCCTTAAAAGAAAAAAGAAACTGGGAGACCTGGAGGTCATCAAAAGAGTAAATGAATTCATCTTTCATGAGTCCATTACTCTAACTAAGTGTAGGAAGTTATATTTCAATCTCTATAGAAACCTTCCTAATCAGGGCCATTCTTCCATACAGATCAGCCTGCTGAGCTAGAATATTTATTCTAGGATTTTGTCTTCTTTCTTCTTCCCTTTCTCATTATTGATATGTAGGAGAGTTTCTATTGCTTCCTTTTATCAAAGAAGGCTTAAGTTTACTTTTTTTCTTCCCAGCAAAAGAGGGCAGGATTTAATCACATTTAATTAAGCACATGCAGGGGCTTCCCTGGCAGATCAGGGGTTAGGACTCCTGCTTCCAGTGTAGGAGGTGTGGATCTAATCCCTGGTCAGGGAACTAAGATCCCAAATGCTATGCCGCATGGCCAAAAGAAAAAAAAAAGGCATAAAAAATTAAGCGCATGCAAAGCCTTCAAGTAATATTCTTTCATTTTTATTCTACTTTTAATTTTAAAAGAACTTAAGTAATTTTTAAAAGCAAGTGTATAGATATTAGGAAAAGAAAGGAATTAACTTTGTCATTTACAATATTCCACCTTCTAAGACATTTTTAGAAGATCAAAAAAAAAATCACATCAGAGAAATTCAAGTAAAAGGCAAATAAACAAAACATTTCACATGACATCTTAGAACTTATATATAAGTAAATTTATGAATAATCAAAGGAAAATAATATTCCCTGCCCAGGAAAAAATGCTCATTAAAAAGTTTTTTATATATTTTTAAGTATACATACCCCACATTCTGCTACATCTCTATATTTTCCAAAATGAAGAACCTATGACCAAAACAAAAAATAACAGGAAGATATCAGAATCAAAACTGCCATAGACAACACAAAGTCAAAGCTAATCCTACTAATTGCAAACACTAAGTTTCATGAAAAAAGCAATACATACACGTGCTTTTGTGTTTCGGTTAACAGTTTCATAGACTCCCATGTAAAATTCAGGGTCAAACATATCCTGAACCATGCAACGAAACTTCACAAAACTGTTAGGTTTCAAATAATGAAGAGGAACTTCATTCAGCGATGGTACCTTAAAGGAACACAAACAAATCAAAAGAGTCTCTGTATAAAATGTTAAGCACATACACATATATATCCAGACAAACTGCCATCCCCCACCTACCCACCCCACATACAAAATCAAGCCCCATCAGGGAGCCAAATGATTTCAACGGTCAACAACACAACTGCTGAACAAAAGTCCTTTCTGTGTTCCTGCAAGTTCAGTTCGTATGATGACATTTGATTATAATGTCAAGGGATGCTTTTCCTTCAGAACACTTTCCACTTAGCAGAAAGGCATTTGCTTTGTTGAGCTCTTCTCTTAAAACTCATACAAGTAAGTCTTTAAAATGAAGGTAATGAAAGATCATCGAAGCTCTCACAATTACCGTTTTTTTTTTCCACGGTCAGTTACTGCCACCTACAGGTGCCAGTACCGAAGCATTTATGTGCTTGAATTTAAATTGCAAGAGACCCAAATCTTTTCATACATAAGCACTTAAGGCAGAGGGCGGTACCTGTTAATTTATATATTTTTAAGTTATATGTGGATCACCACTGTGAGAAATTGGAAGTCTGCCCAACCCTCGGCCGCCCACCCACCCCCAGCAAACAGCAATAATAAGCTTACCCATTTAGGAGCATTATTCTCCTTCAGCTTTTCCTTAAAATATTCTATTACTTTCTTCTCCCAGTCAGGATTAACCCCATTTTGAGCTGAAAGAAAAACATACTTTTCAAAGCTGAAGGTACATTAGTTTAGGGTGCCTTATTGGAAGCACTGCACAAGACACCAGAAGCGGCTGGGTCAGGGGCTGGATATTACAGTCGGGGTGAGGCCGAGCCCCTGCGGGCTCTCGGGTGCTAACAGTCTGCCGAGAGCTCTTCCACAGTGAGAGATGAGGCCCCCAGACAGAGCGGCACAGGAAGCATCACCTGAAAAGCACTCTGCTTTAATACAGATTTAAAACACAATTACCCTGATGAAAAGCAGAGCCATGTTCTTCTTTTAAAAAAAAAAGAAAAAACAAACTTATTTGGGAATAATTTCAAACTTCCAAAAAGTCACAGTGAAAATTACAAAGAACACCTGTACCCTTGCCCCCATTCACTTTATTACTTGCTTGCTCTCTCTCCCTCTCCCACATTTCTCTCACTTGAGCTTTCATCACACACACATCATTTATTTTTACCTTTAAATAGTACCTGGGCTTCCCTGGGGGCTCTGGTAAAGAATCCGCCTGCAATGCAGGAGACCTGGTTTGACCCCTGAGTTGGGAAGATCCCCTGGAGAAGGGAAAGGCTACCCAACTCCAGTATTCTGGCCTGGAGAATTCCATGGACTGTACAGTCCAAGGGGCCGCAAAGAGTCGGACGCGACTGAGCGACATTCACTTAAATAGTACAGTGTGTTTCCTAAGAATAAGGAGATTATCTTACATAACCACAGTACTTGCTATCAATCTCAGGAAATTCGAAATCAACACCAAACTTTTTTTTATCAAGCCTACCACATATATTCCAGCTTGTCTCCTGACCCAACACTATCGTCTCCTGTACTTTTTCCACTTCAGTGCACATCCAGTTTAGGATCACAGGCTGCTTTCTGCTAGTTTTTTCCTTTTAATCTTTTTTTATTCTGGAACAGTTCCTCAATCTTTATCTTTTATGACACTGATAATGAAGAATACAAACCCATTATGGAACAGAATGTTCCTCACTGGGTCTGCCTGCTATTTCCTTACGCGTGGCCTGCAGCTTCGCGTCGCCAGCCAGAGATCTACATGAGCATGCGGTGTCCTTGAACGGCTGTGCGTGCCTCACTGAGACAGGAGATGTTCGTCCTCTCTCCATGCATGACGTTAATTTTCGCCACCCAGTAAAAGTGACAGCCAAGTTCTCCACAGTAGTCGCTTTCCCCCTCTCTCTTCTAGTAAGCAATCTACAGGAGATACCTCAGGACCAAACAAGGAATTTTCACGAAACTTGCCCTGCTCCCAAGATTCAGCACACCTCTTGCAATGATGATTGCAAAATAAGAAAAAGGTGTTTTTAATGTCATATTAAGGATAAGAAACCAGCTTTTGAAAAACTATGGGAACTGGCCAAGACTAAAAAGTGAATCATCAAAAAAAAGAAACCCCAAACAAACCCAGGGACATATATACTCATGTTTTCATGAATTAGAACTACCTAACCAGACTCTTGCCAACAAAGGTCCGTTTAGTCAAGGCTATGGTTTTTCCGGTGGTCATGTATGGATGTGAGAGTTGGACTGTCAAGAAAGCTGAGCGCCGAAGAATTGATGCTTTTGAACTGTGGTGTTGGAGAAGATTCTTGAGAGTCCCTTGGACTGCAAGGAGATCCAACCAGTCCATTCTAACGGAGATCAGTCCTGGGTGTTCATTGGAAGGACTGATGCTAAAGCTGAAACTCCAATACTTTGGCCACCTCATGGGAAAGACCCTGATGCTGGAAGGGACTGGCGGCAGGAGAAGGGGACAGAGGATGAGATGGCTGAATGGCATCACAGATGGGCTTAAGTTTGAGTAAACTCCAGGAGTTGGTGATGGACAGGGAGGCCTGGCGTGCTGCGATTCATGGAGTCACAAAGAGTTGGACACGACTGAGCGACTGAACTGAACCAGAGCTGGTCAATACTTCCAACAATGCATGGGTACCATATACATCACACAAGTGCTATGGAAATGTGGTGTAAAGGAATTCTGTCTTTGTTATGCAGCTGGCTCTGTTAGAGACACTCATAAGATCCTGGTAACACCTGCTGTAGCAGATTTCTAATGCTTTCACTTAACTGAGCAAAGGACAGTATTATAAAGCACTCGTGGAGGTGAGAGCGCCTTCAGTGATTCTGACTGCAATGAGGGTTAAATCCTTGTGTGTGTATGTTAGTCATCATATCCACCGCTTTGCAACCCCATGGACTGCAGGCCGCCAGGCTCCTCTATCCATGGGATTTCCCAGGCAAGAATACCAGAGTGGGTTGCTATTTCCTTCTCCAGGGCATCTTCTCAATCCAGGTCTCTTGCATTGCATATGGATTTTTTACCAACCGAGCTACAGCAAAGCCCTCAAGGGTTAAATCTACTCCTAGTAACCTGGTCCTCAAGTGCAGCTTCCCAGACCAGCAGCACTAGCACCACCTGAGCAGTTGTTAGCAAGGCTGGGAGCCCATCCCAGAACCACTGCATGAGAAGCTCTGGAGGTGAGCCCTAGCAGTTCATGCTTTAAGACAGCCTCTAGGTGATTCTGGTGCACACTGAAACTTGAGAAGCCCCGCTCTACTAAATTCACAATAAAGGATCACTGAATGGGGTGGGAGGGACTAGACTGGGTATTTCTGCTTCTAGTCAAAACGGATGTTTCCTACAAGCAGACATGACCGCCAACACCACCATTCTGACTGCATCTGTGTAAGGTTGAATACACCACATCACAGGCGATGAAGCTACATCAAAGAGTGAATAGGAAGCAGCAAGTTACTTCGAAGTAACTTACAAGTTATGGAATGTTAACAAAACATCTGGTACTGCTGAACAGTTTAAGGACTGCAGCAGAGAATTCCAAAATTCTCAGGAGTACAGTAACTACCCATTATGTATTAAGCCTACTTTATGCCCAGTACTCTGCCAGGTGCTATCAGGATCCTTAGAATTGAAGGAACTTCGGAGAAGGCAATGGCACCCTACTCCAGTACTCTTGCCTGGCAAATCCCATAGACGGAGGAGTCTGGTAGGCTGCAGTCCATGGGGTCGCGAAGAGTCAGACAAGACTGAGCGACTTCCCTTTCACTTTTCACTTTCATCCACTGGAGAAGGAAATGGCAACCCATCCGTGTTCTTGCCTGGAGAATCCCAGGGACAGGGGAGCCTGGTGGGCCGCTGTCTATGGAGTCACACAGAGTCGGACACGACTGAAGTGACTTAGCAGCAGAGCTAAGACAGGGCTTCCCAGGTGGCTCAGTGGTAAAGAATCCTCCTGCCAATGCAGGAGACGTGGGTTTGATCCCTGGGTTGGGAAGATCTCCTGGAGGTGCGTGTAAGCACATGAGAGCTAAGATAGGCTATGGGCAGAATAACAGGCAAAAGCAAAGAAGAGAAAATAATGAAGGTCAAAATATCTCAGAGAGGGCTTCTGAAAGAGGTGGTGTTTGAGCCAGGCCTGGGAAGAGAGGCAGAATGAAACCATGTTGAGGTATGAGGGGTGGGCATATTGCAGACACAGGGCATTCTCGGGGAGGGAACAGTAATAGTAAGCCAAAGACAAGGACGGACATACCAGAAATTCAAATACCCGAGCACAAAGTGGCTGGAAGAGAACAAAGCTAACGAACAAAAGGAAGATGAGACCAAACACATTACAGTTTTCAATGCCAGGCTACAGATCCACTCTCTGTTAATCAACAATTCACCTTTACATTCCCAGGCTCTAACAAGGGCCTGGGACACAGCTACTGGAGTCAGAAAAATAAACATTAAATAGACAAAACATTGAGGAAAACAGGCTGTTTCGCAAGACTAGCACCCATTTCCCCTTTTTCTAGCAAGTGCCTCTCCGAGGAGGAACCACAGCACCCTCACTCTCAGCCCCGGGGCGGACCTGACGGAGGCCTCACAGTAGTTCTGATGATCAGGTTAGGGGGGGGCCTCAGTCAAGGACAACCCCGGGTATAAGGCTCAGCAGCTGGGTCCAACAAATCCCACAGCTGCCTGTGGCCACAATGACCCAGGTCTATCTGAAAACAAAGCCTCCCAGGGGAAAGTGGAGTAGAGAGGCTGATTTCTGAAGTATTTGGCTGTAGTTGAGCCAGACACTAGTCCACTCAGGAACTGTTACCTGAAACAACGTTATTCATCTTCCTTGGTTTAAGCAGAATCGACTTAGGCTGCGGGCAACCAAGAATCCTGTTTAGCACATACATATCACTATCATCCTTCTCATGAATTCCTGGCCGTCTGAACGTGGGCACCCTTGCACTCTCTTGCCCTAGTTTAAGTGGTCAGAGGAACTGAGGAACAAAAGACAGACACACTTTTACACTCTCACCAACAGCCTACGAGAGGTCCAGTGCTCTGCCTCAATACTTCATCTTGTCAATCTTTTTAATACCCATCATATACCAAATTAATGTTTTTGTTTCTAGTGTGACATAGACATAAAGGCTCATTTTTTTTTCAGAAAGATATCTATTTGTTCCAGCCTTATTTAAAGGACTTTCTAGTGGTAAGCTGCTTTGGCAAACAGAGTAACAATTAACTGTCACACAATTACCACAGAGAAAACACGCAAAAGAGAAAACACGCAAAAAAATAACCACTCACTCAACATATCCCACAAAACCATGGTCAAAGAGGAGGAACTTCACTCATACACTGTCAGTCTTTCCTCCTACAGAATTAGCAAACTTGCATGGGTCCAAGTCCAACATTGATGAGAAATAGATGCTGTAACCGGGGAAAGTCTTCTCACTGGCCCTCAGCAGCAACAGATGAGATTTTTAAAAATAAGTAAACTGCCGTGGTAACTACTGTCAACTCCTGTTTTTATGGTACCGCATTCTGTTAAACTAGTAAGAGTCGTCTATCCTTATGCCAATACCATATTGTCTTAATCACTATAGCCTGACAGCGAGTCTTAAAACTAGGTAGTGATGTTCTTCACTTTGCTTTAAAGTTTGTCTTGATTATTCTAGATTCTAAACATTTCTAAGTAATTCTGAGGAACACCTGAAAACGACTGCTGAAATTTCTATAAGACTGTATTTTGATGTTTAAATTTCAGTTTGATTAGATACTGCATATACAGATTTGAGGAGAACTAAGATATATGTCCCTTGGACTGCAAGGAAGTTCAACAAGTCCGTCCTAAAGGAGATCAGTCCTGGGTGTTCATTGGATGGACTGATGATAAAGCTGAAACTCCAATACTGTGATAACAATTAACTGTCACACAATTACCACAGAGAAAACACGCAAAAGAGAAAACACGCAAAAAAATAACCACTCACTCAACATATCCCACAAAACCATGGTCAAAGAGGAGGAACTTCACTCATACACTGTCAGTCTTTCCTCCTACAGAATTAGCAAACTTGCATGGGTCCAAGTCCAACATTGATGAGAAATAGATGCTGTAACCGGGGAAAGTCTTCTCACTGGCCCTCAGCAGCAACAGATGAGATTTTTAAAAATAAGTAAACTGCCGTGGTAACTACTGTCAACTCCTGTTTTTATGGTACCGCATTCTGTTAAACTAGTAAGAGTCGTCTATCCTTATGCCAATACCATATTGTCTTAATCACTATAGCCTGACAGCGAGTCTTAAAACTAGGTAGTGATGTTCTTCATCTTTGCTTTAAAGTTTGTCTTGATTATTCTAGATTCTAAACATTTCTAAGTAATTCTGAGGAACACCTGAAAACGACTGCTGAAATTTCTATAAGACTGTATTTTGATGTTTAAATTTCAGTTTGATTAGATACTGCATATACAGATTTGAGGAGAACTAAGATATATGTCCCTTGGACTGCAAGGAAGTTCAACAAGTCCGTCCTAAAGGAGATCAGTCCTGGGTGTTCATTGGATGGACTGATGATAAAGCTGAAACTCCAATACTGTGTCCACCTCATGTGAAGAGCTGACTCATTGGAAAAGACTTTGATGCTGGGAGGGATTGGGGGCAGGAGGAGAAGGGGATGACAGAGGATGAGATGGCTGGATGGCATTACCGACTCAATGGAATTGAGTTTGAATGAACTCCAGGAGTTGGTGATGGACAGGGAAGCCTGGTGTGCTGCGATTCATGGGGTCACAAAGAGTTGGACAGGACTGAGCGTCTGAACTGAACATGTAAGAACTTGACCTGCTGTTGCTGACTTTGAAGACTGAATGGGTCTACAACACAAGAAATTAGCCAAATTCTAGAAGCAGTAAAAAAGGCAAGGAAACAAAGAGTATCCCCTAGAGTTTACAGAAAGGAAGGCAGACCTATGGACCCCTTGACTTTATCCCAGTGACACCCACATCAGACTCTGGCCTCCAGAACTGTAAGATAATACATCTGTGTAACAAATGCTGGAGAGGGTGTGGAGAAAAGGGAACCCTCTTACACTGTTGGTGGGAATGTTAAGTTGGTGTAGCCACTATGGAAAACAGTTTGGAGGTTTTTTAAAAAAAAACCAAAAAACTAAAAATTAGAGTTGCCACATGAACCAGCAATCCCACTCCTGGGCATATACTGGGACAAAACTACAGTTCAAAAAGATACAGTATCCTGTGACAAATTATAATGGAAAAGAATGTTAAAAAGAATATATATATATTATATATATATATATATACAACTGAATTACTTTCCTATACAGCAGAAATTAACAACACTGTAAACCAACTCTATTACAATAAAAAATAAATCTAATTTGTTTTAAGCAATTAAATTTGTGGTAATTTATTACAGCAGAAATAGGAAATCAATAGTGTATTTTTAAAAGAACTGGTCTATTTCATCCAAGCTGTTGGATTTATATCCACAGACCTGTGTGTATTACTCTTTCACATGTCTCTAGTGGTATCTGCTCTTTCAAAATAGTACAGCGACTCTGGGACACAGTTTGGCAGTTTCATACAGGGGCTTCCCAGGTGGTACTAGGGATAAAGAACCTGCCTTCCAATGCAGGAGACACAGAGACGCAGGTTCAATCCCTGAGCCAGGAAGATCCCCTGGAGGAGGACATGGCCCCCCCAAAAAGGGGATTCTCTTTTATTCCCATTTTACAGATGATAAAATTGAGGTAAAGAAAGGTTAACTGACACATTTACCCTCAAAGTTAGGAAGAAGGAGGGGTCAAGCAGTGACCTGCTACAGAAATGGTAGGAGTCGTCTAGCCTAAGTGCTAGCAATGGGAGACAGCTTTCCTGCAGAGAATCTAAAAATAACAAAACCAACTAAAATCCATTCCACTTCTACCATCACTATGAATTAACCATTCTAAACAATGTCACTGATAAACTATTTTTCCTTTGAAAATCTTCTGCTGGTATAAATCCTAAACAACTGCTGACTACTGCTGAGTTTTAATACAGACTTCCCTGGTGGCTCAGATGGTAAAGAATCTGCCCACAACGCAGGAGACACAAATTCGATCCCTGGGTCGGGAAGATCCCCCGGAGATGGAAATGGCTGCCCACTCCAGTATTCTTGCCTGGAAAATTCCATGGACAGAGAAGCCTGGAGGGCCTACAGTCCGTAGGGCTGCAATTACTACATTCTTACTATTTACCCTTTAATAAATATCTCATTTGACACAGAAGTTTATCTGAAAAACCTCTGTTACATTTTGTGACCCATGGATGGGCTCCTCTGTCCTTCACTATCTCCCAGAGTTTGCTCAAAATTCATGTACACTGAGTTGGTGAGGCTATCTAACCATCTCATCCTCTGTTATATACTTAGCTCCCCAAACAGACTCAGCCACATGCATTTGTCTGGATGGTGAATTTCTAAGTGGTACGAGTGTGCATGCCCAGTCAAGGCTAACCCTTTGCGACCCCATGGACTGTAGCCTGCCAGGCTCCTCTGCCTGCGAAAATTTTCCAGACAAGAATGCTGGAGTGGGTAGCCATTTCCTTCTCCAGGGGACCTTCCCAACTGAGGGCTTAAAACCTGCATCTCCTGCATTGGCAGACAGATTCTGTACTTCTGAGCCACCTGGGAAGCCCTCTAAGTGGTACAGAATAGTCCAAACCTGGTTAGAGCAGTGAGCATCCCCCAAGCCCTACGGTACTCTAGAGTCCTACAGGTATACGAAAGATTTCAAATAAACAAACAATAACCCAGTGACTGTAAAACTGAAGGAGAACTTGAATTACTTCAATTCTATCTTCCATGGGACAACTTGAACAACTTTTTGTGTTTAACATTTTACACAGTGAAATAGTATGAAATGAGAGGTGCAGTAGGTGCAAATTTTGCTCGTAAGTGAACATTTTACTGAATTTGAATTGTATCTTAATATAGAAATATATTCTTCTTAAGGGCCTGCTTCCCTGGTAGCTCAGCTGATAAAGAATCCACCTGCAATGCAGGAGACCCCGGTTGATTCCTGGGTTGCAAAGATCCCCTGAAGAAGGGACAGGCTACCCATTCCAGTATTTATGAGTTTCCCTGGTGGCCCAGACTGTAAAGAATCTGCCTGCAATGTGGGAGACCTGGGTTCGATCCCTGGGTCAGGAAGATCCCCTGGAGAAGGGCATGGCAACCCACTCCAGTATTCTTGCCTGGACAATCCCCATGGACAGAGGAGCATGGGGGGCTATAGTCCATGGGGTCACAGAGTCAGACTGGGCAATTAAACATAGGACATTTTCTTAAACAGCTATTTGTTTTATAGTAAAGAAGGAATCAAGAAAATGTTAGTAACATCACTGGAAAGATTTCTAGTTTGGTCTTTTATAGATGTTTCAGTTTTATCAAAATTCATTTATAATTGAACTATTTATATAAAATATTATTATATTGAATTATAACTAAAAGACCAAAATTCAAACTATTTAGTAGGTATAAACACTATTCAGTAAAGAGTTGAGCTTTTTGTTTATAAAAACTTGTTACTCTTAATACAAAAAATTCATTAATTATACAATTAAGACAAGATTATTCGAATCTAAAGTGTGGTACCTATACCAACATGAAACAACGTCGTCATAACAAAACTCAACAACCACAAGAAAATTCTAAAATAAGCAGGGTTGAGGAAGAAGTTGATAGAAGCAATGTCTATATTGAATTTGAAATATGTAATTACCTTAAACACTGCACATAGCTTCATTTCATGATTATTACTGAAAATAATTTTGTAGTATAAAGAAGTTAGTTAAGTCGCTCAGTCGTGTTCAACTCTTTGCGACCCCATGGACGGTAGCCCACCAGGCTCCTCCGTCCATGGAATTCTCCAGGCAAGAATACTGGAGTGGGTTGCCATTTCTTTCTAAAGGAAGTATTAAAAAATGATTAGAGCTAAATGCCCTGGGTATAGCCCTGTAGCTAAGCAGCAGTTTGGCTTTAGAATCTGCGATCTTTACTATTCTCTATTTCCCAAAGAACTAAATGCGCTACAGATTCAATGCGATCCCCGCCATGATGCCGACTGCCTTTTTTGCAGCAATGACAGATTCTGAATTCATATGGAAATACAAGGGATTCTGAAGAGTTAAAACAAGCTTTAAAAAAAAGAACGATGACAAAGTTGGAGGACTCATGCTTCATCATTTTAAAACTTGCTACAAAGCTACGGTAATCAAGACAACATAGTACAGGCAGAAGGGTAAACATACAGATCAACAGAATGGAATTGAGGGTTCAGAAATAACGCTGATCATCAACGGCCAACTGACACACACAGTTCATTCAAAAAAAAAAAAGCCGCCAAACTGAATCAGTGGGGAAAGAACACTCTTTCTCAACAAAAAGCTCCTGGGGGAGCTTCCAGGATGGCGGAGGAGGCAACCACATGCTGAAAAGGCAGCACAGCGCAGCTCCACGCAGTCGGAAGCTGTCCAAAAGCGACCCTACCAGACCTTGCCCTGTGCTCCTTTTCATCTGCGTACTTTATGAGATCCTTCAAGATAAACTGGCAAATGTTAAAACAATGAATCAGTGGGGAAAGAACAGTCTTTCTCAACAAAAACCTCCTGGGGGAGCTTCCAGGATGGCGGAGGAGGCAACCACATGCTGAAAAGGCAGCACAGCGCAGCTCCACGCAGTCGGAAGCTGTCCAAAAGCGACCCTACCAGACCTTGCCCTGTGCTCCTTTTCATCTGCGTACTTTATGAGATCCTTCAAGATAAACTGGCAAATGTTAAAACACACACACACAAGGTGCTGTGACAATCAGATGTGCACATGCAAAGAAGGAATTTGAATCCCTAACCTCATACCATCATCCTCAAAAATTAATTCAAAATGGATCCAAGACCTAAACGTAAGGAGCTAAAACTACAAAATTCTAAGAAAGAACACAGATATATATCTTTGTGACCTTGCATCAGACAATGGTTTCTTAAACATGGTACCAAAAGCATAAGCGACTAAAGGAAAAATAAATTGGACATCATCAAAATGAAAAATCTGCATCAGAAGATGTTATCAAGAAAGCAAAAAGGCAATTTATAGAACAGGTGAAAATAGTTCTAAAACATATATCTGATAAGGATCCCTAACCTCATACCATCATCCTCAAAAATTAATTCAAAATGGATCCAAGACCTAAACGTAAGGAGCTAAAACTACAAAATTCTAAGAAAGAACACAGATATATATCTTTGTGACCTTGCATCAGACAATGGTTTCTTAAACATGGTACCAAAAGCATAAGCGACTAAAGGAAAAATAAATTGGACATTATCAAAATGAAAAATCTGCATCAGAAGATGTTATCAAGAAAGCAAAAAGGCAATTTATAGAACAGGTGAAAATAGTTCTAAAACATATATCTGATAAGGGTCTAATATACAGAATATATAAAGAACCCTTATAATGCAATAATACAAGACAAAACCCCAATTTAAAAATCTGCAAAAGGGAATTCCCCGGAGGTGCAGTGGTTAGGATTCTGGGCTTTCACTGCCAAGGGCATGGGTTCAATCCCTGGTCAGGGAACTAAGATTTGGGAAGCAGCTGCATGGTGTGCTCAAAAAATAAAAAATCTGCAAAGAATCTGAAAAGACCTTTCTCCAAATGAGATATACAAAAGGCCTATATGCATATGAACAGATATAATATACTACTACATTACAGTAATGCAAACTGAAATCCTAATGAGATATCACTTGACCCCCATTAGGATGGCTATTATTAAGAAGAGGTTGAAGTGGACTGGAGAAATTGGAACCCTCATACTTTGCTGGTGGAAATGTACAATGGTGCAGATACTTTGGGGAAAAGTTCTAACATGAAATTACCATATGGCCCAGCAATCATATACAGAGGCATATTCCCAAGAGAACTGAAAACATGTATTCCCACAAAAACCATGCATATTTATAGCAGCACTATTCACAAGAGCCAAGTGTCCACCTATGGAGAAATGGATAAACAAAACATGGCATATTCATGCTAGGAGTACTGTCTGCAGTCGCGCAAAGGAATATAGCACAGACACACGCTACAACATGCATGAACCTTGACGGCATTATGTGAAGTTAAAGAAACCAGACGCAGGAGGCCAGAAGCTGCATGATTCCCTTCAGATGAAATGTCCAGACTAGGTAAACCACAGACAGAAGTCAATGAGTGGTTTTAAGAGGATGGTGGATGGGGCAATCGGGAGTGACCGCTAACATATATGGGGCTTCTTTCTGGGGCAACAGTAACGACGTGCTGATGGCTGCACGTTCACAATGAATAAACTAAAACCCACTGCCCTGTGCATTTTTAAAAGGTGAATTTTATATCTCAATGCAAAAAAAAAAAAAAAGAACTATAATTGGAAACAGTTAAAGTGGGACCCTCAGTGGGAGAAAAGCAGCACATGCTTACTCTTCATTTTATACTGTAACACTGGTTTTTTTTAACCATATTCAAGTTATTATTCAATAATTTAAAAATTCATATACATACACATGTATCCGGCTGCTGCTGCTACGTCACTTCAGTCGTGTCCAACTCTGTGCGAGCCCATAGACGGCAGCCCACCAGGCACTCCCCCCCTAACCCCCGCTCCACCTCCTGTCCCTGGGATTCTCCAGTCAAGAACACTGGGGTGGGTTGCCATTTCCTTCTCCAAAGCATGAAAGTGAAAAGTGAAACTGAACTCGCTCAGTCATGTCCGACTCTTAGCGACCCCATGGACTGCAGTCTACCAGGCTCCTCCAACCATGGGATTTTCCAGGCAAGAGTACCAGAGTGGGGTGCCATCGCCTTCTCCGATACACATGTATATATCTATACATATGTGTGTGTGTCTATGTGTATATATACATGTCTTTTGCCATGGCTCTCCAATCCATTCTTCCTTGAGAACTTCCCCCAGTGGTGAGTGTGGGCCTCAGTAGTTATGACCATCCATTAACACTGCCCTGGCAGCAGCTGACTGGCCCATGAGTGAACCACTGACTGCATGCTGGGCCAATCAGGTCCTCTAATCCTAAAATCTGGGATTAAGATAAAGATGCTGGAACCTCTCTGGTGGCTCATCTGCTAAGACTCTGCCCTCCCCATACAGGGTGCCCAGGTTTGAACCCTGGTCAGAGAACTAGATCCCACATGCCTCAGCTAAAGACTTGCATGCCGCAACAGATACTGAAGGTCCTGCATGCTGCAACTGAGACCAGGCAAAGCCAAAAAAATTTTTTTGGAAAAAATAAAGATGCTAGCTCAAGCAGGTTGGAACTGACAAGTGAAACTGGGAGCCCTGGACTAGAGAAAGGTGAAGTTTGTGTGCAGGAATGAACATAGCCTAGGGGAGAAAGCTGAGATGTGCTGCTTGGTTGGATTTCTGCTAGCTTTCCAATGGCACTCAGCAGTCTCTTGGGTCACCAAACCACCTGCCCTGCCTTTGGGCTCTATAGCCTTAATACAAATTACTTTTTTTTTTAAGTGGCCTAACAGGGGCCTGAATATTCATTGGAAGGACTAATGCTGAAGCTGAAACTCCAATACTTTGGCCACCTGATGTGAAGAACTGACTCATTTGAAAAGACCCTGATGCTGGGCAATATTGAAGGTGGGAGGAGAAGGGGACAACAGAGGATGAGATGACCAGATGGCATCACTGACTAATGGACATGAGTTTGAGCAAGCTCTGGGAGTTGGTGATGGACAGGGAAGCCTGGCGTGCTGCAGTCCACAGGGTTGCAGAGTTGAACATGACTGAGCAACTGAACAAGGGCCAGGTGGTAGGAAGGTCCAAGGTGGGTACAGACAAAAAGGATTGAACTACTGGTTTAGAATCATGGTGACAAAAAAGCAGACAGACTTTTAGATGATTCTACTATTGCTTGAAATTCTCTAAAATCCTAGTGATAAGATACTACTCCTTTCTCTCTTCCACACATCAGTGACCTTCTTCTTCTAAGAGCTAGTTTAATTCTAGTTCTGTTAGATATGAACAAAGTGCCTTGAATATACCTGAAACTAATGATCTTGACCCAACCAACAATCTGAACATAAAGAAATCTGAGTTGATAAGCATTCCTACTATTCTGAAATTAAAGCAGTTATTAATTCAAGTGAAAAAAATTCCTTTTTTAAAATAAAAAAAAAGTTTACGAAACTTTTTTTTTTACAACGCCTGCTTCTGTTTAAGGGAAGCAAGTTGTTACAGGTTACTAATGAGCAATCACATACTATTGCTTGAAATTCTCTAAAATCCTAGTGATAAGATACTACTCCTTTCTCTCTTCCACACATCAGTGACCTTCTTCTTCTAAGAGCTAGTCTAATTCTAGTTCTGTTAGATATGAACAAAGTGCCTTGAATATACCTGAAACTAATGATCTTGACCCAACCAACAATCTGAACATAAAGAAATCTGAGTTGATAAGCATTCCTACTATTCTGAAATTAAAGCAGTTATTAATTCAAGTGAAAAAAATTCCTTTTTTAAAATAAAAAAAAAGTATACGAAACTTTTTTTTTTACAACGCCTGCTTCTGTTTAAGGGAAGCAAGTTGTTACAGGTTACTAATGAGCAATCACGGCGGGGACCAAGCCATCAGCATTATGCACATAATAGAGCTCAATATGAGCTTCCCTGGTGGCTCAGATGGTAAAGAATGTGCCTGCAATGCAGGAGACTGGAGTTTGATCCCTGGGTTGGGAAGTTGCCCTGGGGAAGGAAACAGCAACCCACTCCAGAATCCCATTGACAAGAGGAGCCGGGTGGCCTCCAGTCCATGAAGTTGCAGAGTCGGACACGACTGAGCGATTAACACACACACACACAGCTCTATAAAGTATTTCGTAACCTTAAGTCTATGGACCTCAATGTTCTGTATATAAAATCTTTTAGAAACTGGAATGGAAACAGAAAAAGCATTTTATGAAAGCTTACAGGGAAAAATTTACATATGAACAATTGTAATATGGCAGATACAAATTCAAAATATGCACTGGTTCACAAAGATGAATTATGATTCATATAGTTGTGACTGTGGTCACTAAGAGAATTTCAAAGTTTCTTATTTGAACCAAGAAAAAAGAATTAGAATTTACATGTGAAAGTAGTTCATACCTGGTATGATCATATTCTCTGAACCAATATAATGTCCACCAAGACTGTCTTTAGTTAAGATTTGTGACAGTAACCACCCCAGTTTACACCATTTCTGAATGATTAATCAGTCTTTTCTCTGCTCAACAAATATTCACAGAGCACTCTCTTTAAAAAAATCTTATTTTATTTTTGGCTGAGGAGCATGTGGGATCTTGGTCCCCTAACAAGGGATTGAACCTGTGCCCTTGTACATTGCAACTGTGGAGCCTTAACCCTTGGGCCACCAGAAAATCCCTCATGGAGCATTTTCGATGTACAGGTATATTCTAGGCAAATAGAACAGATACACATCCTAAAATCCCCAGGGTTAAAACATAGCCAAGGAACCCAAGATACGAGTGATTTCAACAGCATACTTTACAAGTTAATTGTCAGGCTTCACCGCTGCTGCTAAGTCGCTTCAGTCGTGTCCGCTTCACAGGATTCTATAATTACATGCAGCAGAAGTTACCTATCTCAGGTTCCCAAAGAAGAGTAAGATTTAGCCAGCAAAATAGAAGTGGGAGAGGAAGTCTTGATCAGGCAAAGGCAACAGCCTATGCAGAAAGCCTAGTGGCGTCGTTTAAGATCAGAGGACTGGAAGAAGGTTCAGCGTGAGGGGGATACCGTGACGAGGTCTGAGAGCTGGGCAATGTGCCTGCCCAGTTGTGTCTGATTCTTTTCGACCCTATGGACTGCAGACCGCCAGCCTTCTCAGTCCATGGGATTTCGCCAGGAAGAATACTGGAGTGGAGTTGCCATTTCCTTCTCCAAGGGATCTTCCTGACCCAAGGATTGAACCTTCGTCTCCAGGGTCACCTGCATCACAGGTGAATTCTTCACCACTGAGACACCAGAGCTGGGCAGGGGTGGAGCCAAAAGGCCTCATAAACCACAAAAGATGAGTATTACTTTTCTCTCTGGGGGAAAATGGATTTACAACAATTTCCTATTAGACCAAAAAGAGTCTACAAGTTTAACCCTCACTTCTCACACAAACATACCTGTAATGTTGTTATTATAAAGCTATCCAATCCCATATATTCAGTGATAGGAAAACACAGCAAAAATACACATTATACATCAAAGCAGCTTCTACAAAAACATCATGACTGTAAGACAGGATTAGTTTCTTCTCTGCAAGACACAATCTGTATGAGAATAAGACATTCTAGAGGAAAAATACATCAACAAGGTCCAGGTCACCAACAATACACACACTTCAGAAAATATTGTAGAGCCAGCGTTTTATATCCAAATTACACCTACTCTACTATAATGAGTTGTTTGCCTCTTAGGGTCCTACAAACAGGAGACAAAATCTGACACAAATACATCCAAATATATACCAAATATAAAATCATCTCATTTATCCAGCCAGACTAGGACATGGATATTTCTTATCAATTTTCTAAACATCGATTAAACACCAAAACTTACTTTTGAATGATTTTCCCTAAAAAGTGTCTCTGTGTCTGCACCCTCTTAAATCTACTGTGCAATTTAATCTTCACTCCACATTTTAAGGCCATTATTTTGGAAAACAATTACAGGTTCTAGTATTCATTATGAGCATCAATTACTAGGATTTAGTAGAGAGACATATGCCCCTTTTTGAAAAGGGCCCTGGATAGATATACAGGGCTTAAAAAAATTTTTTTAAACACTATGTGCATAGTTTGAAATTTCTCCTTTAATAGGTTGTCAGTGTTCACTAGCTACAATCTGGACGCCTACCCAGGGGTTTTCCTAATATGCTGCCTCTAGTTTCAGCCTGGGAAACCAGACAACTGAACAAGTTCAAATCACAAGGAAAACGAATAGAGTTGCTCAGTGAGCCTTTCTCGCAAGAAATACATTTTCTGCCATCCATTTTGGCTGCTGCGGACTATTTAGCTTCTTAATAAGCATTCACACCAATATTCCACAAGGTCTTAAGTGAGGAAGGCCACTTTACAAGTTCAAGTTACCTCCTGACAAGTCAAGTGTTCTGATCTTACACATTGATTCCTGGTTGGGTTTGCCTCCACCACTCCTAAGTGCAAAAAACATGCGGGGTGGGGCCAAAATGCCTAGTGAACGGCCACCAGACCTAAGTTTTCCTTTGTGTACCCTACCCGAAAAGTGTCATTAACCATGACTGAAAGTGAAATTTCCTGAGCTTGCCTGCCACATGCTAAGCTCCGTCTATGCAGGAACGCATCTGAGTTCGTTCATCATTTCTTGCTAGCTCTGGCCCAAGAGGAGATGGGGAGACGAGACAGGTTTTAAAGGTAACCTAACGGAAAAAATCTAACTTATCACACGAAATCTTATCTCGAAAAGGGAGAATGTGTGTAACACAGGAGTTACAGCCAACTTCAGCAGCGAGCGAGCAAGCACGCGAGCACTCCCCCCAACCACCGGAAGTTTTGAAATGTCCTGCGGGCTTCCCATAGGCAAAGTGCTTTTCCCTTCAGCCCATCTCTGCGGGTCCTCCCGAAAGGTTCGAGGACCCCCAACCCCACAGTCCGGCCGCACGCGGGGCTCAGGGTCCGCCCGCGGGGCCACGAAGGAAAGCGCGGCCGTCAATCACGGCCGCCCGCCGGCTGCTGGCGGCGTAACCTTGGCGGCTCGCGAGTCGCGAATCGGGCAGGTGGGAGGCACCTGCGGCCCGGGCCCGGGCAGCCGCGGCCCGGAGTCTCCGGGCGGGAGGGGGTTGCCGAGCGCCGGCGGCGCAGGCCCGGCTGGCCGTCTCGGCCGCTCGAGCCCTCGAGGCGGCCCCGCCTGGGCGCCGCGCGGCAGGGTCCGGGCCCCGGGGGCTCGGTGAACTCGGCGGCCCGCCCGGACCCCGCCCGCGTCCCCGGCGCCGCCACTCACCGAAGAAGCCCTGCACGATGCCCAGCGGGTGGCTGAGCCAATCCTCCCCACAGGGCATCTCGCCGACTGGCCGGAGCCGGCGCGGCCCGGGCGTCCCGCGCGCCTCTGCTCCTCGTCGGGGGCTCGGCCGCTCCTCGCCCGCGCCCTCCCACGCAGGGGAAGCCTCGCGGCGCGGGCCGCCTGGCCTCCCCGCGCCTCAGGGAACGGCGGCGGTGGCGGCGGCTGTGAGGCGCTGCCGGCGACGGGCAGGCGGCGCGTGCGGGCCCCCAGCCTCCACTTCGCACAATGGCGGGAAATAGGCGCCGCCGCCGCCGACCGCGCTGCCGGCGACCTGGGTGGAGCTCGTGCGGGGAGGGGCGGCGGGAGCGCGCGGCGCGGCCCCGCGGCGGGGAGGCGGGGCGGCTTTGCTCCGGGGAGGGGGGCGGGGCTCGGCGGGGCGGGGCCGCGGAGGCAGGGCGGTCGCCATCTTGGAGACGGGCGAGCGGAAGGGCAGCGGCGGCCTCGCGAACGTGCCGCGTGGTTACTTGAGGGCTGCATATGCTCGGTGTCCCTCTGCAGACTCGAAAGGAGAAACTCTCGAAGTCTGGTTTATCTGTTTATAGTGGCGAGGCCTTGCGCAGGTCGGAGACCGCCACAGTCCAAAAGGACAATCGCAAAGAGACCTCAAAGTTATCTCTGGGCAAAATGAAAAGGTAACGTTGCCTCTGGTGTCTGCCCACCTCTTGGTGATTTGGGTTTTTTTTGGCCAGTGGCAACTCTTTTGTTTGGTTCCGTGCTAGAAATCCCCCTGTAATGACTTTCCTCCACTGGATCAAGTCTTCCCTCGACTGGATCAAGACAGTGGTATCTGTACACAGAAAAGATCTGGTTAATAGTAACCTTTGAATGAGGAAATTTGGAAAATATCCAAGTTCTGTAATGAAACATCCCCTAGATCTGGAATATATCGGAGAAAAACCTCCCTCTCATAACCTGAAATACAGCGTATTAACAGAAGGATGATCCGAATGCGATCATCTTCACTCCCTAAAAAGTGAGGAGCTGGAGAACTGAACTCGGATCTCAAGCGCAAAAGGGTTTATTTTGTATCTGTCACTGTGAACTAATTACATTCCTCTGAATCTGGCGGTCAGGGCTGGTTGAATACCCGGATATGGAAACTGAAGCTATGGAGACCTGATCACGCAGGGCCCTCTGTACTATTTCGTACCATTTTACATAAGAAACTCTGGCATCCACAGATATCTGTTCCTGGAACCAATTCCCTGCAACTAATACCAGGGAATGACTGTGATTGATATATTATACTATACATCTGGCTCTTGTGAGTTTGGGTGAGCTGAGAAAACGGTTTCAAATCTTTGGCATTACTACTTTTATTCATTCATTTAGCTTAGAAGGGCTCGAGATTCCTGGTATTGAATAGAGAAATCTCCTATTTAGCTTTGTGGCCAGTAAAATGCAAATTAAATGTATGTCATGGACATCTTCTTTTAAATTATAATAATTGCAATTTGCTGTATATGAAATTGCAGCCTGACACCAATTCAGCAGTGGCTAAGAACACCAGCTTTTGGTTTCTCCCTCTGTAGTGATTTGTAGACAATTGTTCAGATTTAACTTTTAGAGACACTGTGATCCTACTGAAATGTAATTACTTTATAATGTGAATAATTTCACCCTCTAATTTTCCTGTAGCAAGATGTTTTGACACTACTAATGAGTGGTTATGAAACTTGAAAGGCCAAGGGAAGGTCCATAAGAGTACTTCTCTCTGGCAAGATTTTTTTTCCCACTGCTGGCAATCACACTTTCCCCACTCTCAAGTCTGTATTTTTAAGAAAGGCATTAAGGGACTTCTGTGATGGTCCAATGGTTAAGAATTTGTCTTCCAGTGCAGGGGACCCAAATTGATCCCTCATGGGGAAAGTAAAATTCCACATGCTGAGGGGCAACTAAGCTGGTGGGCTACAACTACTGAGCCCACGCACTCTAGAGCCTGTGTTCCACAAGAGAAGCCCCCATGGACTGCAACAAAGACCCACTGCCTTCCTGTTATGTACAGTTCAGTGAGATTCTTATTACTGAATAAGTATCCATTTACAATCATGATAGGTACCAGGAAAGAAAAAGTGAAGTTCTATAAAAGGAATGAATAGCACCATCTAGTCTAGTGAGGGAGGGTTTTGGGGAAAGCATCCTTCAGGAATTTCCTGAAAATGTGACATTTTTCACTAGGACTTGAAAGATAAATAAGAGTTAGCTAGGTGAAAAGCATGAGACAAAGTTATTCCAAGTCTTAAGGCAAGGAAAACAAAAACTTGAATAGAAAATTAAGAGTCACAATTTATGTCATGACAAAGCTCTCAAGAGTATTTAACAGCATCAGTTCAGTTCAGTTCATTTTAAATTAAAATATTTAAGCAAGATTATAATTGAACTTTAGGAAGCTAAGGGTATGAGGATGTATAGCATTCATATATGTGATAGGATAAAGAAGATTTAAACCTCATCTTAAACCTGGGAAGTCAACATATAATTCAAAGGAGAAAAAAAGGAAAACTCAGAAGTGACAATATAATGTAATTTTGAAATACAGAAAGAGTGAAACAATCAGTGGAAAGAATTGAATGTTGTTGCCTCCAGGATGGGGTGAAAGTTTCTTGTAAACATTTGCTTATTTTCTATATACTTAGCATGAATTCAACCTCAGCTGCACTGAAATTTCCACTAGATTATGAGATCTTTGAAGCAGTGATTTTGGTATTTTTATACTGTATTGTTCCCAAGTACCTAGAACAGTGTCTGACGTCATAGATGTGCAATAAATAGTTGCTGAATGGATAATGCATACTTTCCATTAAGTGCCTAAATCTCCTTTCTAAATAGACACATTGAGTATGTTTTAATTAATTATAATTTTGGCTGCTCTGGGTCTTCATTGTGGCAAGCGGGGCTCCTCTCTAGTTGAGGTGTGTGGGCTTAGTGTGGTGGGTTCTCTTGTGGTAAGCACAGGCTCTAGTGTGTGCAGGGTCAGTGATTGTGGGCTTAGCTGCCCTGTGGCATATGGAATCTTCCTGGAACAGGTATCAAACCTGTGTCCCCTGCATTGGCAAGCGGATTCTTAACCACTTCCCCAGGGAAGCCACATCAGGTATTTTATATACATTATTTTCCCAAAGTCCTTTGTCCTATTCTAATCTGGTTTGTTGCCCTCTACTTCTGGTGCAAAACTGTCTTCTTAGGGTCTCCCACCACCATTATCCTAAAGATTCTCTTCTTTAAGATTCATCTTTTCATTGAGACTTCAAAAAAATGTTTTCTCTCCTTTCAGGGTTGTGGAAAGGTTGTCTTGGGAAGAACTGCGTTTCCTAGCTATGAAGTGTAGGGGAGGTTTGTTGCCTGGCTAGGAACTACATTTCCCAGGCTTCTTTGATGCTAGGCAGGCATATATGACTAGGTTTACCAAAGCAGGCAACCCACTCCAGTATTCTTGCCTGGAGAATCCCCTGGACAGAGGAGCTTGGTGGGCTACAGTCCACGGGTCGAAAAGAGTCGGACTCGACTGAGCGACTTCACTTTCACTTACCGAAGCAGCACAAGAGAAAGTGTATCTGGAACTTCCACTTCAATTTCTTAAGAATTTGGCCTTGGATATGTTCTTTGTTCTTTCCTGATGGATGGGGTGGTGATGTCTAGAATGACCTTGTACTAAAGCCAGCTTAGATTTTCATATGAACATTGCATTCTGAGATAGCTTTTTTTTTTTTTTTACAGCTGCTAGCATTTCTCTACATAAGACAGAAATTATTTTCAGAAGTGATGTGCTACCATAACAAAGAGAAAATGCATAATGTGGCTCTAGTTTAGTGCTTGGATAGTGGATGAGAAGAGATGAAAGACAAAATGCCCCAGGGAATGCAGAAGATCATTCATTTGGGCTGTTGGCAATAGAGAGAACACACATTCAGGAGAGGTTGTTTTTTTTTTTGCACTGGGTCTGTGTTGCTGTACACGAAGTTTCTCTAGTTGCAGGAAGTGGGGACTACTCCCTAGTTGCGGTGAGCAGGCTTCTCATTGTGGTGATGACTTCTCTTGTTAGGGAGCAGCACAGGCTCTAGGGTAGTGAGCTCAATAGTTGTGGCGCTCAGGCTTACTTGCCCCAGGGCATCATGTGGAATCTTCTAGGACCAGGGATGAACCCACGTCCTCTGCAATGGCAGGGAGATTTTTAACCTCTGGACCACCAGTGACCTCCCTCAGGAACATTTTAAAGAGTTAAACTTGGAGATTTTATAAAAGAGTCACTGAGGATGGGCTTAGTCTTATTTTGGTAAGTGCAAGAGCCTCCTTTACAGCTAGCCCTTCCTTAAGAAACAAAAGGGAGGAGTGATTTTCTTTATTTTTTGTCCACGCTGTATGGCTTGCAGTATCTTACTATCCTGACCAGGGATTGAACCTAGGCCCCTGCAGTGAAAGCACCAAATGCTAACCACTGGACCGCCAGGGAATTTCCAAGGAGGAATTTCTAACCATCCCTATTTTCTGGGGAGTGAGGGAAACAAATAGGAAAGTTGGCGCTTACGAATCCATTACTCTACTGTCAGAGGATGTGGGTCAGGGTTCTATTGTTAAATGCAGTCTGGCCATTGTTTGTATATTCAGTCTCCCAGATATATTGTGCAAACCACATATGTAATTTAAAAGTTAAATTTTAAAAAGTAAAAAGAAACAAGTAACACTTTTTTTTTTTAAAGTGAACTGACTTTCTGAATACATTGAAAAGGATAAATAGTCCTTTCAATGAGAGAAGGCAATGGCACCCCACTCCAGTACTATTGCCTGGAGAATCCCATGGACAGAGGAGCCTGGTAGGCTCCACGGGTTTCCTAGGAATTGGACATGACTGAGCGACTTCACTTTCAATTTTCACTTTCATGCACTGGAGAAGGAAATGGCAACCCACTCCACTAGTCTTGCCTGGAGAATCCCATGGATGGGGGAGCCTGGTGGATTGCCATCTATGAGGTCACATAGTCAGACACGACTAAAGCGACTTAGCAGCAGCAGCAGCAGCAGCAGCAGCAGCAG
>SJYC01096467.1:0-18905 GCA_006408675.1 Madoqua kirkii | reverse complement strand
TAACTTCCCCTTTTTCATTTCTAATTTTATTGATTTCAGTCTTCTCCCTTTTTTTCCTGATGTCTGGCTAATGGTTTGTCAGATTTTTTTTATCTTCTCAAAGAACCAGTTTTTAGTTTTATTGATCTTTGCTACTGTCTCCTTCATTTCTTTTTCATTTATTTCTGCTCTAACCTTTATGATTTCTTCTACTAACTTTTGGGGGTTTTTTGTGCTGATTTCGGATCCTGGCTGTGCAGATACAGGTGGAAACCCGAAAGCAGAGCATCATATGGGAGTTTGAGAAATATCGGCGATTACTAAAGAAAAAACAGCCACCAGGTCGGAGGCTGGAGGTGGAGGCCGCTGCAGCTCTGGCCAGCCTGGAGCAGGAGGAAGGGGAGACCATGCAGAAACTGGAGTTGAATCATGAGGCACTCATCCAGCAGAGCCGGGTCCTATGGAGAATGATCGCAGAGCTGGAAGAGAGGTCTCTGAGGCCTGTCCGCTGGATGCTGCAGGTGAGGAGCAGGTTTTCCTGGGAAGTCTGAGCTAGACCTGAAGGTAGCCTGGCATTCTGAGAGAGGGGATTGCCGAGTCTTCAGTAGGGCCTGTCAGCACTCGGCCAGCCAGCACAGATCTTGTTACCCACCACCAATACTGGTTGTTCCCATACCCTGATCTGGTGAATGGCCTCGCAGCCTCCTGGATGGGCATCGTTTAGGCAGCTCTTGCATCATACCTGTTCCTCCCCTCTGACCAGAGAGTTGAGTTGGAGCCCGAGATCAGCCAGTCTGGCAAGAGGGCTAGGGCTGCCCTGCCTACTCCTGTAAGCTTCTCCCCTCTACCCCTGCATGCCTTCTCTTGAGCTCTCTGCCTTTCTCTCCTTAGAGAGACCTCTGTGTCTGTCTGATCGCTTTGAGGAATAGGGCATACTCATGTGCTGTCTTTCATTTTCTCCTTCCAGGGTATTCAGGAAGTCTTAAACAGGTATGTTTCCGTCTTTGGGATAGTGGGGCCTGGCCAGAGCTAGAAATGGGGAAGGAACGTAGACGAAGTACCTACCGAAAAGTGGGTGCTGGTCTGTAACCTTCTCCCTATTCTGTTGTATTGGATAAAGAAGCTTTGAACATCTTTCTTTTTTTAATTTGTATTGTTACTTGGTCAAATTCATTTCAATCATTACCAATAAGAATTTCGGTGAGAGCTATAAAATGTGTGGTGGCCTAAGCAGGTGGCCCAAGGAGAGGGAGTGCCTGCAGGTGTCGAGTCTGCGTGCCAGCCCTTCTCCTCTGCTGTGCACCTCTGCCTCTCCTAATGTCAGAGTCATACCTAACCCTTGCTATGGCCTGGGAATGTGATTATCTCTCTGTGCCATAGACTGGCGCAGTCAGATAATCATCACCTCCCAGTTCTGCCTGATGTTGTGAGAAGGGGCAGCTTACTGACTCCATCCCTAGCCAAGCCCCCTTCCCTGTACTAAGGGAAGGCCCCACCCTTTGGCAGAGCCAGGATTACTGACCCAAGCCCTTCCCCATCTGCCAGGAGCAAGTCCTGGAGTCTGCAGAGACCAGAACCAGTCTCCCTGGAGCTGAAGACAGACTGCCGTGTGCTGGGGCTCAGGGAGATCCTGAAGACATATGCAGGTAATGAGTGCAGGGCAGGCTTGTGGGGAGTGGGTCCCCTCACCAAGGAATGAAATCTTTCAGTGCCCTCTGGATGCCCCATCTGTCCTCACCCTCACCCATCATGGAGGAAATCCGTGGCTGTATCTGTCACAGAGACGTCACCCAGGCCCCCTCACTCTATATCAGGGTGCCAATCAAGACCTTTTTCCTCAGCGGATGTGCGGCTGGATCCAGACACTGCCTACTCTCGCCTCATCGTGTCTGAGGACAGGAAATGTGTGCGCTATGGAGACACCAAGCAGAAGCTGCCTGACAACCCTGAAAGATTTTACCGCTACAACATTGTCCTGGGTAGTCAGTGCATCTCCTCGGGCCGGCACTACTGGGAGGTGGAGGTGGGAGACAGGTCCGAATGGGGCCTGGGCGTGTGCAAGGAGAACGTAGACCGGAAGGAGGTGGTCTTCTTATCCCCCCACTATGGATTCTGGGTGATCAGGCTGAGAAAGGGCAATGAGTACCGGGCAGGCACTGACGAGTACCCCCTCCTGTCCTTGCCCGTCCCTCCCCGCCGGGTGGGAGTCTTCCTGGATTATGAGGCTCATGACATCTCCTTCTACAATGTGACTGACAATGGCTCCCACATTTTCACTTTCCCCCACTACCCCTTCCCTGGGCGCCTCCTGCCCTATTTTAGCCCTTGCTACAGCATCGGAGCCAACAACACCGCTCCCCTGGCCATTTGCTCCCTGGATGGGGAGGACTAAGCCAACGTTTTAGCCAGAGGCCTTGGGATTTCACCTGGCCCGCAGGGGTCTGAAGGAAGGACCTTGCCCCTGGTGAGGTGATCCTGCCCAGAGAACTGAGCTGAGCCTGGAGCCCAGGGATTCCACTGCCTGACCCAGTGGCCTCTCACTCCTAGGCCAGTGTCTCCCACTAAACCACGAATGTTAAAAAGCTGAGGCTTGGCCAGAGGAGCATTGCAGCCCTGCAGGAAGTGTAACAAGGCTTTTGGTGAGGATCACAGTGTTCCTAAGGATCAGGACAGTCCTTTCGGCAGGTCACACCCCTCATCTACATTTGTGTCAGGAACATATTTCAGTGAGGATAATGAAGTAGATCTCACCTTCAGGAAACCCACTGGGTCAGGTTTACCAATAACCAGAAGAATCCTGTCCGTCTCCAGAGCTGGTTACTGTGCCAGTACCAGCAGGAGGACGCTTCACCTGAGGTTTGCCGCCTCTGAGCACCCATGTTTGACCCCAGCAGTCTGACCTCCCAGCTGGAGAAATGTGTCACTGACTGCCCAGATCCCCCACAGTGGCTGTCCCCTGTCTGAGCACAAGCTGGGCGAGTCACTGTCTCAGACTCTTAAGTAAACCTGTGTCCTACTCCTGCCCTTTTCTCTAAACATCAGGATCAGAAACCTATGAACCTTTGTTTCTATTTTCACTTCATGGATGAAGAAACTGAAATGGCCTTAATACAGCCAGTTATTTCTCACAGAGGTGTGGAGAGAAGAGTACATGGATAATATAAATATTTCTCACACTCAAGTGAAACAAAGTTGATGAGCTCACTTCTCAGGTCACACGTCTGCATATCATTCATTACATTCAGGTCTGAACACCCCAGTCTTTGAAAGATTTTAAGTGTCCTCAATGGGAAAATGGGTGTAGTAACTGCATCCTCTCCTACCTCACAGAGTCATTGTGAAGATCTCAGATCCATCTTGAACGTTTGTTCCTTTCTCAGGGACAAGGAAGGCAAGCCATGGATTTTTGCCTGTGGTGACCTTCCCATCTTGCCTTTTCCCAGCATCTTTGCAGCACTGCCTTAGTTTCCTAGCGCCTCTTCTGACAGTCCTGCCCTTCAATAGAAAGATGCCCTGCCTGGGAAACTCAGGCCACGGTAATATATTCAACATCAATATGTGTTTGTCTTTGGATTAGAATACAGACTGTGACATCAGGGTAGAGACTAGAAATAATACAAAGAAAAATGTAAAACAAATGCACTGAAAGGAAGGCTCACCCATAATCTTCTTGGGCAAAAATTTGGATCTTTGTATGTCACCAAGGGAATGTTCATAGTTCTAGTAACTACATAATATTCTGCCTTTATCTTCTCTAAATCTGTGACAAATGAAAGCAGGAGGAAAGCATGGGGATAAAGAATAGGACTAGGCACAAAAGGCTATATATTATAATGAAGGTGAATTAAAATTATATCTGGGCTATTGTTGTGTGTGGCGAAATTAATTCATTACAGGTCTTCATGGTATGAAGTGGGAGCAGTTGTGCTGGAACCAAACTGCGAGGCAAGTATATGAAAACTGTGGGCTTTGCGTATTTCAGGGGCTACAAGATATACGTATTGTCACATTGATGCTGTGTAACACAACCTCTGATGTAGTTTAAGCTTGAAGGTGGTGACTGTTTAGTTAGGATTGGGCAGCAAAGTAGACACGGGTTAGATACATGCAGAAGCAACATAATTCATGTAATAAAGAATAGTATAAACTGTCTTTCTGACTTTATTGTATTGGCTGTTCACATGTAAAGGAGGTGAAGTAGGCCAGAGTGGAGAAATAAGCTCATTATACCCACCATGCTTCCAAGTTGCTCCTTGAGCATTAGCACAGAGTGGGAAAACTTTGCATCATCTGCCTGGGAGGGAATGAACTGGTAAGTCACACACCTGTTCCTGGCAAAGGGTTGAGCTGATCTACATGAGGACTTTGTCTTTGTGTGTGTAGGGGGGCCGGGCAGGGGAATTCCCTGGGTAAGTGTGTGTATAGACATGAGAAATAGATATGCAGAAAGTGCTTCCAGTTATGTCCATGGAAACTTCTCAGGGAGGCTAGGAACTGAAACACTAGCGTCCTTTCACTCTGGTTTTCTTAAGACAAACCTTGGAAGGTTCCTAGAAAAAGGATTGCTGGGTGAATTCAGTCAAACTTAGGATGAAATAAGGAGTAGAATGTGTTCATTTGTAATGTGCTCTTTGGGCTGTTGTTTTGTTTCTGTTTTTATATTTATCAGCTAATTTGGGTGCCATGATTACTTGTTAGAAGAATTGCAAGGTTAAACATACTATGTGTTATAATGTCTGATTTTTAAGGCCAGGCAAGATAAAAGGTCGTAAGTATTTGACAATCCTTTTCTCTGGGGTAGTTGCCAACAATAATCTTCTAAGAATAAGGATCTTATTTGTTCAGTTCACCACTGTAGCTCCATTCTGGCACTGAGTATGTTTTTGTATATTTAAGTTCAGTGAATTTTCTTCTATATACCTAGAATCAAAGCAAAAGTAAGCTCTTCTTACCCCATAGGGGCATGAAAGACTGAATATTACTTAATTACAGTCCCATTCAAAAACTTATTTGATGGCTAATTACATAAGTAGTCCAGAAGGAGAAGAGGCTGGTGGCCATGAGGAGGGCAAAGTGCCTGCCCTGCTCCTAGAATGCCTAGGGGTGTACCTCCATGTTGGTGTGATCATTCACTACAAGCCAGGGATGAGCTTTGCCTATCTTTGTTTTGCTGCCGGAGAAAATAGAAAACCAAGGGTTGAAATGTCTAGCCCTTGAGAGAAAAGGCTATTCAAAGGGTAAAACGTTTGAATTCCACAAAATGTGGACAGAGGAAAAATCCTTGAGTTTCCAACTCTCCACAGGAAACCCAATATCCCTTTTTTTCAAACAAGATTGGCTGTAATTTCTTAAAATTCTAACAGAGTCTGCTAGGGGTCCCAGTCTCTAGTTAAATGAGCGTATGTTCCTCAGCTAGGATAAAGGCCCTGTCTGAATATACTGGAAGAAGCACAGGGTTTTCTGTTTGGGGTAGCCATGGCAGGGACCCAGCCCACTTTGGGAAGTATGAAGTTCAGTATTTGAGAACGTCTCATCCGGCTTCAGGGAATACCTATGTGAATGAAACACAAAGCTAGCAGGGCAGGGTTCTTATGGAAATGCCAGGAAAAAAAAAATTTCTGTTTTGCATGCAGGCTGGACTATCCTTTTGTCACTTTCCATCAGATTCTTTGTGCATCTAATAATTCTTTGATTTAATACACATAACGAAGTCACTGGGTAGCTTGTGGAGAGAGAATAGTATGACTGGTCAAAATGGAACTCTTACGAAACACACTTAACATCACACCATCTTGATGGTTTTATGTTATGGGGTTTCAAGGGGTTGATCTGAGTTTTAGAGGTGGGTTCCTACTTCTTTGATTTTCAGAAATAAAACACATTCTAAGCAAGTACATAATATTAGAAAAAGGAATAGCTGCTAAGATGTTAATCATCACTTCGCTTTGGAAAAGTTTCGACATGAATCCTGATCTATACAGAAATACATTTAAATGGTGCCTAGGACTACCCTTTCAAAATATGAAATTAGAAACTTATTGGGTATATGTTTAAAGTATATACAGTATTTCAAGTGTTGTTTTATGCAGTCTCCACTCATTTTTAATTTAATCTTCAATACCCTCTATGAATTAGCATTATTTCCCCATGAATAGAAAGGAGGTAAAGACTCAGACACCATAACTTGCCATCAACACTTGTTAGTAAATTATATTTTATTATGATTTTCATATGTACCAGAATCAAATATATATATATGTCTTATATGAAATATCTTTCTTTAAACATATATGGACATATTCAGTTTAAGATTTTCTGAAAGGGAAAATAAAAAACTCACGTTGCCTTAGCCTCTGTTGCTTAGAAACAAAAAGCTGGTGATAACTATTAGGTTGGTACAAAAATAATTGGGGTTTTGCATTGTTGAAATTTACTATTTGATATTGGTATACATTGTTAAATGTGGTTATTTTATATATCATTTTAATGTATATTAATTTATGATTTTTTGCTAGTTATTACTTGCTGCTTGTATTTATTTTAGACTATATAACTAATGTTAGACAAAAAGTAAATCAATGGACTTTTTTATTCAAGTTCAAATGAGTCATAAAGCTGCAGAGATAACCCACAACGTCAACAATGCATTTGACCCAGCTGCTAACAAATGTACAGTGAAGTGGTGGTTCAAGTTTTGCAAAGGAGCTGAGCGCCTTGAAGATGATGAGCATAGTGGCCAGACATCAAAAGTTGACAGCAACCAACTGAGAGGATCATTGAAGCTGATCCTCTTAGAACTACACAGGAAGGTGCCAAAGAACTAAGCATTGACCATTCTACGGTTATTTGCATTTGAAGCAATTTGTAAAGGTGAAAAACCTCTATAAGTGGGTTCCTCATGAGCTGACTTCCCTGGTGGCTCAGAGGTTAAAGCGTCTGCCTCCACTGTGGGAGACCTGGGTTTGATCCCTGGGTCAGGAAGATCCCCTAGAGAAGGAAATGGCAATCCACTCCAGTATTCTTGCTTGGATAATCCCATGGGCAGAGAAGCCTAGTAGGTTACAGTCCACGGGGTCGCAAAGAGTCAGACACAACTGAGCGACTTCACCTCCTGAGCTGACTGCAAATCCAAAAAATCATCATTTTGAAGTGTCATCTTCTCTTATTCTATGCAACAGCAAGCCATTTCTGGATCAGATTGTGATGTGTGATGAAAAGTGGGTTTCATAGACAACCAGTGAAGACCAGCTCAGTGGCTGAACCAAGAAGAAGCTTCAAAGCACTTCCCAAAGCCAAACTTGCACTAGAAAAAGGTCATGCTCTGTTGCTGGTCTGATCTACAACTTTTTGAATCCTGGCAACACCACGACATCTGAAAAGTATGCTCAGCAAATTGATGAGATGTGCTGAAAACTGTAGCACCTGCAGCCAGCATTGGTCAATAGAAAGGGCCTGATTCTGCTCCACAAGAACACACAACCACACGTCACATCACACAACAATGCTACAAAAGTTGAAAAAATTGATCTACAAAGTTTTGCCTTATCTTCCTTATTCACCTGACCTTTCTCCAACTGACTACCACTTTTTCAAGCATCTTGACAACTTTTTGCAGGGAAGACAATTCTGTAACCAACAGGAGGCAGAAGATTCTTTAAAGAGTTCATTGACTCTTGAAGCACAGATTTTTACACTACAGGAATAAACTTATTTCTCTTTGGTAAAAGTGTGTTGATTATAATGGTTCTTATTTTGATTAATAAAGATATATTTTAGTCTAGCTATAATGACTTAAAATTTACAGTGCAAAATTACAGTTATTTTTGTACCAACCTAATACAGTGTACCAACCTAATATAGTATTCCAACCAGCTTTAACAATGTGTGTTAGTCACTCAGTCGTGTCCAGTTCTTTGCGACCCCATGGACTGTAGCCCACCAGGGTTCTCTGTCCATGGAATTCTCCAGTCAAGAATACTGGAGTGGATTGCCATTTCCTTCTCCAGAGGAACTTCCCAAACCAGGGATCGAACCCTGCTCTCCTGCCTCAAAGGCAGATTCTTTACTGTTTGAGCTACAGGGAAATTTACAATAGTGGATATATTAAAAGATTACGAGATATGTCTTATAGAACTTAAGAAGAGATATGTACCTGGATGGTCCAAATTAATTCTAACCAGATAACCAGAGACTCAGTTTCCTCATCTCATTTTGCTCATCTGCTTCTCTTGCTGTGGAACAGATTTCTCTTTCCAAGTTCATGTTAGAAAATGGCCACCATCAGTGATCCCATATTTATATCCACACAGGTAGAATCAAGTCCATTTTCACTAGAGAAGGACTCTGGTCCAGGTGTGAGCATGTGACCCATGTTGAGTGGATTCATCAATGGCCAGAAGTTAGTGGCATATATATTAATGATTCCTTCCACATAATCACATAAGATGAACAATTGTGAAGAAACCAGTCAGGTATGGGGGGCCCAACAGTTGGTTTCTTCTGCCAAGGGTCCAGTCACATACTAAGTTGAAAATGTTGGTCAGAATCTAAGCAAAAAAAAATCTCAGCTCTATATAATCTACCAAACTTATCTCTGATTCAGTTACTAGGTGACTGAAATCATAAAAAGCATTGTCAGAAAATTATTTCATCTACATCCGTGGTAGAAATTGAAAAGGTAGGAAAAAATACTCTCCACAGTTTCATCTTGGAATTTCTATGCTACCAGGTGAACCAAACGAGATCCACAGAACTCTAAGACATCTTTGAAGTTGGCTGGAATCTTCAAGGGCTCAACAGACAAAGTGTTCATGAACCCAAGTTGGAGTGGTTAAAGAAGCAGTGCATCAGCAAGATCCATGTTCGATTCCGTATTTGCTTGGTCCTCAGGCCATAGATGATGGGATTCAAGATTGCTGGGATGATCAGATACAAGTCAGCTAACAGCACTTGGGTACTCAAAGGCACTATGTCCTCCCCTAGCCAGGCCACATAGACTGATGCCATCCCAGGCAGGTGGTACAGAGCCATAACCCCCACATGGGAGCCACATGTACTTAATGCTTTTAACTGAGCGTTCTTTGAGGACAAACTGAATACTGCCTGGAGAATCAGGAGATAGGAGGCAGCAATAAAGGCCACATCAGAACCCACAATAATGGAGGAACCAATCAGACTGTAGAGACTACTGGGCCTGCGGTCAGCACAAGCCACCTTGGCCACAGCTATGTGCTCACAGTAGGAATGGAGAACCACGTTGGAGCCACAGAAGGGCAGGTGACTCACCATCCAGCTCAATGGAGTCATTGATATAATAGCTCTGATGATAATGGCCACAATCATTCCCAGCATCACTTGAGGTGTGAGAATTCTCTTATAGTGTAGGGGCTTATAGATGGCCACATAGCGGTCAAAGGCCATGGCCAGCAGCAGCCCCGTCTCCACAGCTGTGGCTGCATGGACAAAATACATCTGAGTGAAACAAGCATTAAAGCTGATGGTGTTGTCTCCAGAGGAGAAGATGCTCACCATCTTGGGCACCACCGAGGAGGCCATAATCATGTCCACAGCAGCCAGAACACACAGGAAGCAGTACATGGGCTCCTGTAGAGTGGGATCCACCCATATGACGGTCACTATGAGGGTGTTTCCTAACAGGGCTGTGGTATACATGATGCTCAGTGAGAGAGCCAGCCAAAGATGAGTCCTGCAAGCCTGGGATGCCCACCAGAATGAAGGTGGCAGGGGCTTCCGTTGTCTGGTTGTAGGGTAACCCCAGCATCACAGATGAGACTGCTTTCCTGTTAATGTATAAAATTAGGTAAGAAAAGGTTACAGTCCTGTAAAATGTGTTCCCAGCTCTGGTGTTAAAGGAGCCTGATATTATTCTCAACTCAGTGGGCCACTCGTTTAAGGAACTGACATGTGACAAAGATTTCCTGCTCCACCTTCTGTCATTCTCAGTATTGTTTGCCTTACGAATTTCTAGTCATTCTTCAAAAGTCAGCTCATAAGCTACCTCCTTTGGAAAGTCTTTTCCTCTCTACCACCTCCCCCAACCTCTGCTGGAACTATATTAGGTAACTTAAGAACTTATGGACTCTCCTATGCTGCCCTCTGAGGGATCTAAACTGACCATTCCAGTACTCTGCCTGGGACTTTATTCCATTATGTGTGTCTTGGTCATGGCCTTATAACTTGTACCAAGTGTGTGACCCAGAGTTCTATTGCCAGATCCATTAAAAGAAGATATGTGTACTCATCACAGCAAACGGTTGAATGAATGTGAAATCAGAGGAAAGAGTTTTTTATTTTATTTCTGTATGATAAGTTCCTAATACTTAATCATTGTTGAATGAAACAATGAACTTCTTGAGGTTGAACACATCACATACTGCATTTTTTCCTTCCTCAAATGCTCATTGCCCTAATATTGGATCTCTCAATGCCTCAGGCTAGTGGGTAGACACATGGATATTGTGTGACTATGTTGACTTTACAATACTCAAATAAAGCCCAAGAACTCTACCCCAGGTGTCCAGGCAACCCTAAATAAAGAGTGCTTATTTGCCAAGTTTTAAGACTAGACTGCTGCCCCACTCCTACTTAATCATTGTTGAATGAAACAATGAACTTCTTGAGGTTGAACACATCACATACTGCATTTTTTCCTTCCTCAAATGCTCATTGCCCTAATATTGGATCTCTCAATGCCTCAGGCTAGTGGGTAGACACATGGATATTGTGTGACTATGTTGACTTTACAATACTCAAATAAAGCCCAAGAACTCTACCCCAGGTGTCCAGGCAACCCTAAATAAAGAGTGCTTATTTGCCAAGTTTTAAGACTAGACTGCTGCCCCACTCCAGTACTCTTGCCTGGAGAATCCCATGGATAGAGGAGCCTGGTAGGCTGTAGTCCATGGGGTCACTAAGAGTCAGACACGACTGAGCAACTTCACTTTGATTTTTTGCTTTCATGCATTGGAGAAGGAAATGGCAACCCACTCCAGTATTCTTGCCTGGAGAATCCCAGCGACGGGGGAGCCTGGTGGGCTGCTGTCTATGGGGTCGCACAGAGTCAGACACGACTCAAGCGACTTAGCAGTAGCAGCAGCAGCCGTTAATTATAACATCCTGTCCGTCCCCTCAGGAAGAGGCTTTCAGGCTGAGACCTTTCCATATCCTTGGACACTCTTTACTTGATTCTTTCAGATTGTTTCTCATTAGGCTTGGATCCTTCCTGAAAAATTGGATCAATCAGATTGACAATACTGGCCTCAGAATCCCATCAGCTGCTGTAGCATTTTCTCCTGTTAACCAAGCATGTTAATCAAATGTTAGACCAACATTTACCTGGTTCTCAATGCTAACCATATGACATGTGTTTGCCCCTTCTGGTAGCCCCTTGGAGAACCTACCACTGATTGACCCCACAGCTGGCTACCAACAGCAGCCTTGACAAGAGACCTCATACTTTTTTTTTTTTACTTTATTTTACTTTACAATACTGTATTGGTTTTGCCATACATTGACATGAATCCGCCACAGGTGTACTTGAGTTCCCAATCCTGAACCCCCCTCCCACCTCCCTCCACATATCATCTCTCTGGGTCATCCCAGTGCACCAGCCCTAAGCATCCTGTATCCTGTATCGAACCTAGGCTGGTTAATTCATTTCTTACATGATAGTAGTATACATGTTTCAATGCCATTCTCCCAAATCATTCCACCCTCTCCCACTCCCACAGAGTCTAAAAGTTTGTTCTATACATCTGTGTCTCTTTTGCTGTCTCACATACGTTTTTTAAATGTAGACTAATAGTACAGAGTGGAAAAGATTTATTCAGGACATGTTTAAGATTGCTATATGTTTCCTGGACGCCATAGACTCAAGTTTAAGCATTATTCCTTAAAGAATCAAAAAAGAGGTTGAGGAACCAGACTGCTCCCCCGCCGCTCCCCACTCCCCCCCACCCCGCGTACCTTTCCCTTGAGGCTTCATTTCCCTCATTACTTTTTCTTCTTGATTAGCACTGCTAGACATTTACATATCTTGTTAGTCCTTTCCAATGACTAGGAAAGGTTTGGTTGGTCCTTTTTTCTTATTATTTTACTCTTCAGTCTATTGCTACTGAAAAATTTTTGCTAAGATCAACAATTATCTCTATCAGTGACATGCGGATAGAATGTTTCCAGTCCATCAACACTTTTCACTGTTTCAATCTGGTGCTTTCAGTCTTAATTTTTACTTAACCTACCCAAAACATTTAACATTACTGCTTGGTCTAATATTTGGGGGTTAATTTTTTATTGAAATATACATACCGTAAAGTGGATAGTTGATAAAATTTTATCTGTGAGGACATGACCGTACCCCCATGGCTACTATCCAGATCAAGATATACAATCGTTTCCTGGTTCTCGAGGTGCACTGTTCTTCATGTTATGGCCAAGTTTTTCTAAAACATTTCCAGCCCACCAGCTGCCTCTGCCTTTAACCCTACAGAGACATTCACACGAAGAGCTGCAGAGCCAATCACTAAAAAAGAACTTAGACAATCACTTAATTCAACAATGAAATTGAAGGATATGTGAGAATTGTTTATGCCTATTTAAAGGATTGAAAATACTCAAGTCAAATGAAGATTGCCTTAAAGGTAAAAGCAGGAATGCATAATTTACTCAAATGAAACCTTTGTGTTTATGATAAACCAATGCCTCCCCTCTCTAGGACAAAAAGCATATGCTTCTAATAAGCCCTACTGCTCAGTTTCTATTCTCTCAAATTCCCCTGGTCCCTGAAAAGCCTGTCTCGATTATCACAAAGTTAGACTAACCCCTTTCTCTCTCAGCTTTAAATCAAAGTAGTCGTTTGTTCCTCTTCTCTCCCTAGTTGTCCCATGATTTCCAGGATGTGAACTTGCTATCAGTGGTACCAACTAGCTCTGGCCAGCCCATTTTAGTGGGGTTGAGAGCTTATAGCCTCCTTTCTAAGATGGTTCTGGCTTTGAGACTTCAAGCCAAAACACCCAGTCCCCAGGTCAGTTACCCACATCCCTGGAATTTTCTCTATTTGACTTCCTCTGGTTGTCCACATTTCTTCAACTCAAAAGAAAGGGGATTTATATAAGATCCTTCAGGACAAGCAACATGAGATCATATATGAACAACATGGATGCCTGGTGAGGAGTTTTGTCATTTTTACAGACCTCTCATTAAGAGTCCTCTTCCCCCTGTAGATTCTCTATCACCCTGCTTTTCCCCTGGACACCCCAGTTTTCCTTGGCCTCTGCCCAGCAGCCAAACACTGTAACTTCTCCAGAGACTGATTTTTGTTTGTGCTCTGGTCCCCAGAGTGTTCCAGATTATAGGAACAGGCAGATGCCTAATGGTTAAGGAGTCTTTGTTTCTTTAAATCCTCAGAGGCTACTTAAGAGTTAGAACAATATAGAGTGTATTTTGAAAGGAAAACAAAAGGCCCAAGATTGGTTCAATTTTGAAAAATGTAAAACAAATGCACTGAAAGGAAAGCTTATTCACAATCTCCTTGGGCTAATGTTTGGGTCTTTGTACATCACCAAGAGAACCTTCATGATTCTGATAACTACATAGTATTCTGCCTTCCTTTCTTCTAAATCTATGACCAAAGGAGGAAAGCAGGAGGGAACTGTGGAGAGAAAGGATAGGACCAGGTACAAAAAACCATATATTATAAAGAAGGAGAATTAAGACTATATATCTAGGCAATTGGCCCCTTAGAATGATTGTTGTGTGCGATGAAAATAATTCATTACAGGTCTTTAAAGTATGATGTGGGAATGGTTGGGCTGGAAACAAACTGTGAGGCAAGTATATGAGAACTATGGGCTTTGCCTGTCGCAGGGGCTGCAGTATGTGACATTATGTATTGTCACACTGATGCTGTTTTAAGTTTTAAGTTTGAAGGTAGTGAGTTAGGATTTGGCAACAAACTGGATACTAGGTTAGGTACAGGCAGAAGGAAAATAATTCCTATAATGAAGAATAGAAAAAAAAAAAAAAAAACTACCTTAATTGTATCAATTGTTCACATATGAAGGAGGTGAAACAGGCCAAAATGGAGAAATAAACTCATTCTGCCCACCATGCTTTGAAATTACTTCTTGAACATTATTAGCAGCAGAAGAGGAGAATTTTCCATCATCTGCCTGGAAAGGAATGAACTGGTAAGTCACACACCTGGTCCTGGCAAAGGGTTGAGCAGTTCTGTATTAGAGGAAACATGCTTTTTGTGTGTGGGAGGGTGGCTCCCTGGGGCAGTGTTTATTGACTGGAGAAATGGATCTGTAGGAAGTGCTTCCAGTTATGTCCATGGAAACTTAGCAGGGATGCCAGGGGCCAAATCAACGGTGTTCTTTTTGTGTTTTTATTAAGACAAATCTTGGAAAGTTCCTGGAAAATGAAGATTATCTGGTGAATTCATTAAAATCTTGAATGAATTAAGAAATGGAATGGCTTCATTTGGCTAATGTGATCTTTGGGTTGTTTGCTTTTTTGTTTATAAGCTGATTTGAATGTTATGATTACTTGTTAAAAGAATTAAGCTTAAATGTATTATAAAAATAAACTCTTCTTGACACAGAGTCGCATGAAAGACTGGATGTCATTTAATTACAATCCCATTCAAAAATTAACGGCTAATTACAAAAGTGGTCCAGAAGGGGAAGAGGCAGGTAGCCATGTGGAGGGCAGAGGCTACACTGCTCCTGGAATGCCTAGGGCTGTACTTGCAGTTTAACGTGATCATTCACTGTAAGATAAGAATGAGCTTTGCCCATGCATATATTTCACTGGCAGAAGAACCAAGTGGTGCAATGCCTGAGCCTTAAGGGGAAAAGCTTTTCAAAGGGTAAAATGCTTAGGTCCTGCAAAAGGTGGAGACAAAGGCCAAGAATCCTTGAGTTCCCACCTTCTTGCAGAAAATCTAGTCTCCATTTTTTTTTTTTCAAGAAAGATTGGTTGTAATCTCTTAAAAATCCAAACACTGAGAGTGCACCGTGGGAACAGTTTATAGTTAAATGAGCATATGTTGCTTTATGTAATAGGTCAGGGGTCATATCTGAATATATTGGGAGAAGCACAGGGTTTTCTGTTTGGGGTAGCCATGGCAGAGAACCAGCCCACTTTTGGAAGCATGAAGTTCAGTATTTGAGTACCAGCAGTGGGTCTCAGCTGGCTTCAGTGAATTCCAAAGTGAAAGAAACACAAAGCTGGCAGATAGACTTCTAATGGAAATACCAGCGAGAAATCTCTACTTGCTGACTGGACTATCCCTTTGTTGCTTGCCATCAGGTTCTTTACTGTATCTAATGATTTCTTTATTTAATGGGTGTGGCCAAGTCAGTGGGTTGCATGTGGAAACAGAATAGTGTGATTTGTCAAAATGGAAATCTGATCAAATATACTTAACCATCTCATGGTCTTGATTTGGTTTTATGTTATGATGTTGCAAGTGGATGGGAACTCATTATCTGATTTTTAGGGGTAGATTCATACTTCTTTGATTTTTAGAAATAGAAAACATTCTAAGGAAGTAAATAATATAAATGTTAGCAAAATGTATGGTTGCTAAGTTGTTAAACATCAAATCTCTTTGGAAAAGTTACTACATGAATACTGATCTACATTAGGGGCTTCCCTGGTGGCTCAGAGGGTAAAGCGTCTGCCTGCAATGCAGGAGAACCGGGTTTGATCCCTGGGTTGGGAAGATCCTCTGGAGAAGGAAAAATGGAAACCCACTCTGGTACTCTTGCCTGGAAAATCCCATGGATGGAGAAGACTGGTATGCTACAGTCCACAGGGTCACAAAGAGTCAGACACAACTGAGCGACTTCACTTTCACTTTTCACTTTCACTTTTCACTTTCACAGTTTCAATAGTGCCTAAAAATACCCCTTAAAATTATGAAATTAAAATTTTATTGGGTTTATTTTTAGATATATACAGTATGTCAAGTGTTGTTTTATGTGATTTCTACTCATTTTTAATCTTCAGTACCCTCTATAAATTAGAGGGTTTGTTTTCCCATCAGTAGAAAGGAGATAAAGACTCAGATACAGTAATTTTTCATCAGCACTTTTTATTTATTTTTTTTAAAACATAGTAGATTATATTTTAATACACAACCAAAATACAAAACACAGTAAATTGACAGCAATAAAACATGGCATTTCATTTGCACTACACTAAGACAGTGATATACCAAGGAAAATGAAAGAGAAAACAAAAACAGAGCAAAATGAAATAATGCAAGAGACTGGTAAGGACTAAGCATATATGAAAATGACAGATTGAACAGTAACAAAAGAAAAGGCAATTTCTTTGTAACATCATATTGCCAAAGAATAAAAATGTAACATTTATACAGTTTTAGGAAATACATCCATATAAACACTTGTAGATAAGACTGATGATGTCCTGTCTAAATAATAGAGGAAAATCTATTTTACTCTGGACTCCAAACTGTACATTTTGGGTATCCTTAGTCTTCAGTTTCATTGGAAATATTTCAACAAATTAGTTGGATAAATTTACAACTCATATATAAACAATGCTTACTGCATAGAAAAATCTGTGGCTAGTATATACAGATCCCCCAAAATGCCGTGAGTGTTAACTGATCAATAAACCCATAAGATGTGCACAAAATTTCATCAATAAGTAGATACCATAGCCGGAATTGGCAGAATCAGAGGAGGAAAAACAGCATTTAAGAAGTAAAATGTTACACTTAAAATTTTTCATATCCTTTGAAATTTTGAAAATTGTGATTTTTTATGAATCAATTTTAAACTTCCCTGTGATAAAGGAAAATTTTAAATATATGCACGAATACTTTTGGGAGCAATAAAATGAAGCTTTGACATTACAAGGTCCTGAGCGTAACAATGTCTCCATCATTCAAGCTCCTGAGATTCAGTCCAATAGCAACAATGAAAACAGTCCACATGCCTGGTTACAATTCTCTCCAATATCACCCTTTCAATTTGAGCCTTCTCAGCCTGTTTCTCTGATCTACAGGGAGTGTCTATTGCAATACAATAATGAGGAATTGCCATACATTGAAGACTATTTTTTGGTTTTATGGAAGATGGTGGCAGAATCAACGGTATCAGTTTTCCTATGTAGTCATCACTGGAAAGGACACACCATTGAACTGGGTCTTTTTCTCCTCCTTTCAGAAAGTTTTAAATTGAATAGTCAGTATATAAGAAAGAGATTTCATATATAACAGATATGTCATATATTTGACTGTTACTTTTGAAAATTTTAATAAAATGTAATTTTCTAAAAAGTGAAGCACTCTTTCTTATATACTGACTATTCAATTTAAAACTTTCTGAAAGGAGGAGAAAAAGACAAACTCACTTTGCCTAAATTTCTGTTGCTTAGAAACAAAAAGCTGGTGATTAGTACATATTCCAACTAGCTTAACAACGAAGGGTATATTAAAAGAATATAGAGGTATATCTTGTAGAACTTAATAACAGGGATGTACCTAGGTATTCTAAATGATTTGGGACCAGAGAGCCAGACAGTTTCTTTATACCATTTTCCTAATTTGCTTCTCCTACTGTGAAAGAGTTCTAAGTTCATGTGTTAGAAAATGGCTACAATCAGTGATTCCAAGTTTACACCTTCTCAGATAAATCAGAATCCATCTTCACTGGAGACGGACTCTGTCAAGGTGTGAGCACATGAGCCAAGTCCAGTGGGTTCATCAGTGCACAGAGATCACTGTCATATATATTAACAATTGCTTCCATATAATTACATAAGGAGATATACACGTGTGCAATGTGACTTCAGGCGTATCCAACTCTTTGTGATCTCATGGACTGTAGCCTACCAGGCTCGTCTGTCTATAGGATTCTCAAGGCAAGAATACTAGAGTGGGTTGTCGTTTCCTTTTCCAGGGGATCTTCCTGACCCAGGGATTGGACCCATGTCTCTTATCTCTCCTGCATTTGGCAGGCAGGTTCTTTACTAGTAGCTCCACCTCAGAATTCCAAGCTGTACAGTTTGTGAGAAAGTTAGTCAGGTATGGTACACACAACACTTGGCTTCTTTTGCAAAGGGACTAGTAGGATACTAAGTTGAAAATGCAGGTCAGAAGCTAAAGAAAGGAAATCTCCAAATTTATCATCTCTGCCTAAACTCTACATTTCAGATACTAGTTGATTGAAACCATTAAAGTTGTCAGATAATTAATTATTTCACTGGTCCTTGCTACAGAAGGAACAGTTAGGCAAAGAAATGCAGTACTTGGATGCAGTCTCACAAACAACAGAATGATCTCTGTTCATTTCCAAAGCAAACCATTCAATATCACAGTAGTCCAAGTCCATGCCCTGACTAGTAATGCTGAAGAAGCTGAAGTAGAATGGCTCTATGAAGACCTACAAGACCTTCTAGAACTAACACCCAAAAAAGATGTCCTTTTCATTATAAGGGACTGGAACGCAGGCAAATTTGGCCTTAGAGTACAGAATGAAGCGGGGCAGAGGCTAATAGAGTTTTGCCAATAGAACACACTGGTCAAAGCAAACGCCCTCTTCCAACAACACAAGAGAAGACTCTACACATGGACATCACCTGATGGTCAATAGCACAATCAAATTGATTATATTCTTTGCAGCCAAAGATGCAGAAGTTGTATACAGTCAGAAAAACAACGCTGGGAGCTGACTGTGGCTCAGATCATGAACTCCCTTTTGCCAAATTCATACTTAAATTGAATAAAGTAGGGAAAACCACTAGACCATTCAGGTATGACCTAAATCAAATCCTTTATGATTACACAGTAGAAGTGATAAATAGATTTAAAGGACTAGATCTGATAAAGTATCTAAATAACTATGATTGGAAGTCTGTGACATTGTACA
>SJYC01096465.1:0-12404 GCA_006408675.1 Madoqua kirkii | reverse complement strand
TTAAAGAGATGGGAATACCAGACCGCCTTACCTGCCTCCTGAGAAATCTGTATGCAGATTAGGAAGCAACAGTTATAACCGGACATGGAACAACGAACTGGTTCCAAATTGGGAAAGGAGTACATCAAAGATGTATATTGTCACCATACTTACTAAACTTACATGCAGAGTATATCATGCAAAATGCCGGGCTGGATGAAGCACAAGCTGGGATCAAGATTGTCACAAGAAATATCAGTAACCTCAGATATGCAGATGACACCATCATTATGGCAGAAAGTGAAGAGGAACTGAAGAGCCTCTTGATGAAAGTGAAAGAAGAGAGTGCAAAAAAAATGAAAAGCTCAACAATCTTAAAACTAATATCATGGCATTCAGTTCCACCACTTCATGTCAAATAGATGGGGAAATAATGGAAATAGGGAGAAACTTTATTTTCTTAGGCTCCAAAATCACTGTAGATGGTGACTGCAGCCATGAAATTAAAAGATGCTTGTTCCTTGGAAGAAAAGTTATGACCAACCTAGACAGCATATTAAAAAGCAAAGATGTTACTTTGCCAACAACGGTCCATCTAGTCAAAATATGTTTTTTCCAGTAGTCATGTATGGATGTGAAATTTGGACCATAAGGAAAGCTGGGCACCAAAGAATTGATGCTTTTGAACTGTGATGTTGGAGAAAACTCATGAGAGTCTCTTGGACTCCAAGATTAAACCAGTCAATCCTAAAGGAAATCAACCCTGAATATTCATTGGAAGGATTCATGCTGAAGCTGAAACTCCAATACTTTGGCCACCTGATGTGAAGAACTGACTCTTTTGAAAATACCCTGATGCTGGGAAAGATTGAAGGCAGGAAGAGAAGGGGATGACAGAGGATGAGATGCTTGAATGGTATCACTGACTCCCTGGGCATGAGTTTGAGCAAGCTCTGAAAGTTGGTGATGGACAAGGAAGCCTGGCTTGCTGCAATCCATGGGGTTTAAAAGAGTCGGACATGATTTGGAGACTGAACTGAACTGAAGTCGAATATGCAGCCTATCATACTGTTAAATTACAGCATTTAGACCATGAAAATGTAGCTAAGATATGTTACATAAAACAAGAAAAATGTTTTCAGGGACTTCCCTGGTCATCCAGTGGTTAAGAATCCACCTTGCAGTACAGGGGACATGGATTTGATCCCTTGTGGGAGAAGTAAGATCCCACATGCCTCAGGGCAAATAAGCCGAGGTGCTCCAACTACTGAACCCATGCTACAATGGAAGAATCTGTGTGCCCACAACTGGGACCCAATGCAGCCAAATAAATAAAGTATTTAAAAAAGAAATTTTCAAAAAGTGTATTTACTGTGGTCTCATTTCTATGGAAATAAATAATGTTTATGAAGAATATATTCCAACATGTTAACAGTGATTACACCTATTGAAAAATTATAAGATACTGTAATTTTTCAAATCGTGTGTTTCCATGTAACTTATTTTTTAAACAAATGTGATTTTCTCTAAGAATCAGAAGACAGTCAGATCACTTCAGAGTTCCTGGTGTCTCACTTCTCCCTAAATTTCAAAAGTATCTGCAGTCCTAGATGCAATTTTGCTGGGTATATCCTGGAGATCAGAATTCCTGGACCAGGCTTATGTAATTAAAAAATAGGAAAAGGCATGATGCAGGAGATATTAAAAGTTAAATAGAGACTATCGTGAACAACTTTATCTTAATAATTTTTAAAACATGGGTGAAACTAAAGAAATAAAATTTCTGAAACTGATGCAAGAAAAAGACAACATTTTATTCATCTTATGTGATTATTCATGGAATGCAATCAGTATTTAAAAGTCATGACACAAAACTCACTAAACTGAGATATTTTTATGAGTATGTTCTATCAAACCTTAAGAAATTGGCAGGGGAGTGGGTCCTGGAGGCAGGTGGTTAAAGGATAAAGTTCCACTTATAAGTAAGCACAAGAAATATAATACAAAATTTGATAAATATATAGTTAATATTGCTGTATGTTGTATATGAATGTTGTTAAGACAGTAAATCCTGAATTCACATAAGAAAGAGAAAGTTTTATTCCCTTTTCTCATTTCTTCTTTTTCCAATGAATATTCAGGGTTGATTTCCTTTAGGATTGACTGGTTTAATCTTGGAGTCCAAGAGACTCTCATGAGTTTTCTCCAACATCACAGTTCAAAAGCATCAATTCTTTGGTGCCCAGCTTTCCTTATGGTCCAAATTTCACATCCATACATGACTACTGGAAAAAACATATTTTGACTAGATGGACCGTTGTTGGCAAAGTAACATCTTTGCTTTTTAATATGCTGTCTAGGTTGGTCATAACTTTTCTTCCAAGGAACAAGCATCTTTTAATTTCATGGCTGCAGTCACCATCTACAGTGATTTTGGAGCCTAAGAAAATAAAGTTTCTCCCTATTTCCATTATTTCCCCATCTATTTGACATGAAGTGGTGGAACTGAATGCCATGATATTAGTTTTAAGATTGTTGAGCTTTTCATTTTTTTTGCACTCTCTTCTTTCACTTTCATCAAGAGGCTCTTCAGTTCCTCTTCACTTTCTGCCATAATGATGGTGTCATCTGCATATCTGAGGTTACTGATATTTCTTGTGACAATCTTGATCCCAGCTTGTGCTTCATCCAGCCCGGCATTTTGCATGATATACTCTGCATGTAAGTTTAGTAAGTATGGTGACAATATACATCTTTGATGTACTCCTTTCCCAATTTGGAACCAGTTCGTTGTTCCATGTCCGGTTATAACTGTTGCTTCCTAATCTGCATACAGATTTCTCAGGAGGCAGGTAAGGCGGTCTGGTATTCCCATCTCTTTAAGAATGTTCCACAGTTTGTTATGATCCAGACAAACAAACAATTTAGCATAGTCAATAACGCAGAAGTAAATGTGTTTCTAGAACTCTTTTGTTGTTTCTATGATCCAATGGATGTTGGCAATTTGATCTTGGTTGTGTTGTCTTTTCTAAATCCAGCTTGAACATCTGGAAGTTCTTTGTTCATTTACTATTGAAGCCCTGCTTGGAGAATTTTGAGCACCACTTTGAGATTATGGGAGATGAGTACAATTGTGTGTAGTTTGAACATTCTTTGGCATTACCTTTCTTTGGGATTGGAATAAAAACGCACCTTTTCCAGTCCTGTGGCCACTGCTTAATTTTCCAAATTTGCTGACATATTGAGAGCAGCACTTTCACAACATCATCTTTTAGGATTTGAAATAGCTCAACTGTAATTCTATCACCTCCATTAGCTTTGTTAATAATGATACTTCCTTGAGAAGTCTATATGCAGGTCAGGAAATAACAATTAGAACTGGACATGGAAAAACAGACTGGTTCCAAATAGGAACAGGAGTACATCAAGGCTGTATGTTGTCACCCTGCTTATTTAACTTATATGCAGAATATATCATGAGAAAGGCTGGACTGGAAGAAACACAAGCTGGAATCAAGATTGCCGGGAGATATATCAATAACCTCAGATATGCAGATGACACCACCCTTATGGCAGAAAGTGAAGAGGAACTAAAAAGCTTCTTGATGAAAGTGAAAGAGATGAGTGGAAAAGTTGGCTGAAAGCTCAACATTCAGAAAACTGAGACTATAGCCTCTGGTCCCATCACTTCATGGGAAATAGATGGGAAACAGTGTCAGACTTTATTTTTTTGATCTCCAAAATCACTGCAGATGGTGACTGCAGCCATGAAATTAAAAGATGCTTACTCCTTGCAAGGAAAGTTATGACCAACCTAGATAGTATATTCAAAAGCAGAGACATTACTTTGCCAACAAAGGTCCGTCTAGTCAAGGCTATGGTTTTTCTAGTGGTCATGTATGGATGTGAGTGTTGGACTGTGAAGAAAGCTGAGTGCCGAAGAATTGATGCTTTTGAACTGTGATGTTGGAGAAGACTCTTGAGAGTCCCTTGGACTTCAAGGAGATCCAAACAGTTCATCCTAAATGAGACCAGTCCTGGGTGTTCATTGGAAAGACTGATGCTGAGGCTAAAACTCCAGTACTTTGGCTACCTCATGTGAAGAGTTGACTCACTGGAAAAGATCCTGATGCTGGGAGGGATTGGGGCAGGAGGAGAAGGAGACCACAGAGGATGAGATAGCTGAATGTCATCACCAGCTCAATGGGTGTGAGTTTGGGTGAACTCCGGGAGTTGGTGATAGACAGGGAGGCCTGGTGTGCTGTGATTCATGGGGTTGCAAAGATTCAGACATGACTGAGCGACTGAACTGAACTGAGCTGAACTGAAGGCCCACTTAACTTTGCACTCCAGGATGTCTGGCTCTACATGAGTGGTCTTACCACCATGGTTATCTGGGTCAGTAACATTTTTGTAAAATTCTGCATAATCTCACCAGGTCTTCTTAACAGTTGCTGTTTCTGTTAGGTTCATACAATTTCTGTCCTTTATTGTGCCCATTTTTGCATGAAATATTCCCTTGGTATCTCTAGTTTTCTTGAGATCTCTAGTCTTTCCCATTCTACTGTTTTCCTCTATTTCTTTGCATTGTTCACTTAGGAAGGCATTGTTATCTCTCCTTGTTGTTCTTTCGAACTCTGAACACAGATATATCTTTCCTTTCTTCTTTGCCTTTAACTTCTCTTCTTTACTAAGCTGTTTGTAAGACCTCATTAGACAACCATTTTGCCTTTTTGTATTTCTTTTTCTTGGGGAGGTTCTTGACCACTGCCTCTTGTACAGTGTTACAAACCTCTGTCCATTGTTCTTCAGGCACTTTCTCTATCAGATCTGATCCCTGGAATCTATTTTTCACTTCCATAGTATAATTGTAAGGGATTTGATTTAGGTCAGACTTGAATAGTTAATGGTTTTTTTCTACTTTCTTCAATTTAAGTCTAAATTTTGCAATAAGGAGTTCATGATCTGAGCTACATTCCGCTCTTGGTCTTGTTTTTTTGCTGACTGTTATAGAGTTTCTCCATCTTCAACTGCAAAAAATAGAATCAATCTGATTTCCATTTTGACCACCTGATGATGTCCATGTGTAGTCATCTCTTGTGTTGTCAGAAGAGAGTGCTTGCTATGACCAGTGCGTTCTCTTGGAAAAACTCTTTTAGCCTTTGCCCTGCTTCATTCTGCACTCCAGGGCAAAATTTGACTATTAATCCCAGTATCTCTTGACTTCCTACTTTTTCATTCCAGTCCCCTGTGATGAAAAGGACACCTTTTTTTGTGTGTGTTAGTTTTAGAAGGTCTTGTAGGTCTTCATAGAACCGTTCAACTTTAGCTTCTTCAGCACTACTGGTTGGGGCATAGATTTGGATTACTGTGATATTGAATTGTTTGCCTTGGAAATGAACAGAGATTATTCTGTCATTTTTGAGACTGCACCCAAGTACTGCATTTCAGATTCTTTTGTTAACTATGAGGGTTACTCCGTTTTTTCTAAGGGATTCTTGCCCACAGTAGTAGATATAATGATAATCTGAATTAAATTCACCCATTCAACTCCATTTTAGTTCACTGATTCCTAAAATGTTGATGCTCACTCTTGCCATCTCCTGTTTGACTGTTTCCAATTTACCTTGATTTATGGACCTACCATTCCAGGTTCCTATGTAGTATTGTTCTTTACAGTATCAGATTTTACTTCCATCATCAGTCACATCCACAATTGGGTGTCAGTTCTGCTTTGGCTCCATCTCTTCATTCTTTATGGAGTTATTTCTCTACTCTTCTCCAGTAACACATTGGGTCCCTACCAACCTGGGAGGTCATCTTTCAGTGCTGTATCTTTTTGTCTTTTTATACTGTTCATGGGGTTCTCGAGGCAAGCATACTGCAGTGGTTTGCCATTTCCTTCTCCAGTGAACCACATTTTGTCAGAACTCTCCACTATGACCTGTCTCTCTTGGATGGCCCTACACGGCATGCCTCATAGTTTCATTGAGTTAGACAAGGCTGTGGTCCATGTGATCAGTTGGTTAGTTTTCTAACATCAAGAGAAGAACATTGTATCCCATCAAAAAAAGGTACCCCACATCCAAGGGCAAAGGACAATCCCCAATAAGATGGTAAGGAGGGCAAAATCACATTTAGAATCAAACCCCATACCCACCAGAGATGCTCAGAGGGCTCAAACAAAACCTTGTCTGCAGCAGGACCCAGAGACCCCACAAAGAGTGAGCCAGACCTACCTTTGAGTGTTTGAGTGTCTCCTGTGGAGGCATGCATCAGAAGTGACCTGCTGTGGGGACAGGGGCTCTGGCTGCACCAGGTCTGAGTCATGCAGTGTGTGGGATAGGCACTCTTGTAGGAGGTCACCATTAGCCCCACCATACAGAGGTCTAGCAGACGACCCACAAACTGCAGAACAATTATACCAAAGAAATTCTCTCACTGTTAAGAAAGTTCTAGAATCTACAACAGATTTCCCAACCTGGGGATCCAGCAAAGGGGCTGAGAACCCCCAGGGAATTTGACTTTAGAGGCCAGTGGGATTTGATTACAGAACTTCCATAAGACTGGGGAAACACTCTTGGAGGGCACAAACAAAACCACATGTGCACCTGGAACCAGGAGAAAGGAAGAGTATCTTCACAAAAGACTGAGCCAGACTTGCCTGTGAGTGTCCAGGAGTCTCCAGTGGAGGTGTGGATCCACAGTGCCCTGAATATTTGAACACCAGTCTATTTTCATTTCCATCCTAACTCTTCTCTCTTGCATATTCCAGTTCACAGTTACTTCTCTTTTCTTTGCCCTCCTTTAATACTTGCCTTACTTAATCTCTGATACACCATCTTTCATTTTATTCAGTATATCAGTCTCTATTGTTTCTTTAGTAAGACTTTTTTTTCTTGTATTCCACCATCACAGTAAGAATGCAGTGGATGCTCATCTATTTGTTAACTTCATATGATCTTATAAGTCTGGGCTTCCGAAATTCAGCAGGCAAAGGCATACAAATTATGCTCATATCAAAGTTCTCCTTAACTAACCAGGAAATATTTTTTGCTCCATTCTTGAAGAGAAGAAACCCTGTTGTTCTCACATTCTGAACAGCAGCCAGCACATTGCTGAATCTCAATAAATGTTAAACAAGAAAAGCTGAGATATATTAAACATTGCCCTGCAGTTCACTCCATCTGCAGATGTCAGTATTTATTCTAACCAAAGCTTTCTTTGGCCTATAGTTGATTTTCATAAAGGGATTCATCTGTTCATCTGTCCCTTCATTTTAAGCCAAATGTGTTCACAGGCAGGGGTGGAGCCAGAGGCATAAATAGTTCAATATTCCTAATTATTTTATTTGCTCATTAAAAATATAAATAGTCTTATACTAAATTTTTAAAACGTCTTTTCAATGGTCGATGTGTTTCTCAATACATTCTCATTCATTTGTGCTATTAAACTTTAAGATATATGGAGTATTTCAAAAACAATATAAAAGATATATTTTTTAACATCTTCCTGAAGCTTTCTCCTTTCTGTATCAAAGAGAATGGTCTCAGGTATAAAGTTTTCTGCTCTGAAAAGTGCCTCTACATTGTTTCCTGCTTATGCTACACTAAACTCTGTTTTATTAATATCCTTGTGATTTCCTTATTCAGATAGCTGTATAACAGAATCTCTGCTGCAAATGAGAGGTATTTTCCGCCAGAAGAATTTGGTTCTGAATGTACAATCTTCTCAACAACAATGCCAAATGTATCCATGATTCCTTCCCCAGTTACGTATATTAAAGACTTCTGAAGGATAAACTAAAACTCTAGAAGTGTAGTTTTATTCCAAGCATCCTTTTTTCTAAAAATGGCATAGGTAAGAGTTCTGAACAAAGATATTTCATGCAAATACAGGCAACACAAACAGGTCTAAGGAATGGTTCAAATTTGTAATTTAACATGAAAATATACTGCCCAGATAGTTTTTGCTGAAGTGTAGACTAAAGGTCAGGCTTCCCTGGTGGCTCAGATAGTAAAGAATCTGCCTGCAATGCAGGAGACCTAGGTTCAATCCCCGTGTTGGGAAGATCCCATGGTGAAGGGCACTGCAACCCACTTCAGTATTCTTGCCTGGAGAACCCCCATGGACAGAGGAACCTGGTGGGCTACAGTCCATGTGATCACAAAGAGTCAGAAACAACTGAGTAAGCACAGCATACAGAGTAAAAGTCAGACTTCCCTGGTAGCTCAGCTGGTAAAGAATCACCTGCAATGCAGGAGATCCTGGCTTGATTCCTGGGTTGAGAAGATGCCCTGGAGAAGGGATAGGCTACCCATTTCAGTATTCTTGGGCTTTCCTGGTGGCTCAGACATTAAGAAATCCACCTGCAATGTGGGAGACATGGCTTCTATCCCTGGGTTGGAAAGATCCCTTGGAGGAGGGCATGGCAACCCACTCCAGTATTCTTGCCTGGAGATTCCCCATGGACAGAAGAGCCAGCATGCTACAGCCCATGTGGTCACAAAGAGTCAGACATGACTGAGCGACTAAGCACAGCACACGGAGTAAAGGTTGGGCTTCCCTGGTAGCTCAGCTGGTAAAGAATCCACCTGCAATGCAGGAGACCCTGGCTTGATTCTTGGGTTGGGAAGATACCCTGGAGAAGGGATAGGCTACCCACTCCAGTATTCTTGGGCTTCCCTGGTGGCTCAGACATTAAGGAATCCACCTGCAATGTGAGAGACATGGCTTCTATCGCTGGGTTGGGAAGATCCACTGGAGGAAGGCGTGGCAACCCACTCCAGTATTCTTGCCTGGAGAATCCCCATGGACAGAATAGCTGGTGGACTACAGTCCATGGGGTCGCAAAGAGTCAGGCACAACTGAGCAACTAAGCATAGCACAGTGTAGACTAGAGGTCTTGTAAGAAAAGGATTTACCAATTGACACAAACAGAAGCCTTCATGGCCAGTTGTGTATGCACCTATATTTCTAGAGGAGAGCTTTGAAATTCTTCATACAGAAAATGTGCTTGCAATAAATGCCAGTGCAGGGTGATTCTTAAGTTCCTCTGGCTGAGCTAAGATGTAAATTACCATAGTGAGATTTCAAACTGAGTCTTAGTATACAAGACCCTCTAGGTCAGAGTCCCTCCAGCAAGCACCTCCAATCTTTCTCTATAACTGTGAAGCATGTTAAACACAGAACATATCATGCTCTGTATAGTACCTGTTTCTTGCATGTTCTACAAGCACATCAGATGAGCCAGAAATATTTTCTCTGGTAGTCTTGTTGGGTTTGTGAAGAGAAAATGCACCCATTGATGACATTAGAGGGGTATTGTCGTTGTTTAGTTGCTAAGTTGTGTCTGACTCTTTGCAACTTCATGGACTGTATCCTACCAGACTCCTTTGTCCATAGGATTCTCCAGGCAAAAATACTGTAGTGGATAGCCATTCTCTTCTCCATGGGATCTTCCTGACCCAGGGATTGAACCCCTGTCTCCTGCACTGGCAGGCACATTCTTTACCACTTAGCCATCTCCCTGGTGGCTCAGATAGTAAAGCGTTTGCCTGCAATGCGGGAGGCCTGGGTTTGATTCCTGGGTTGGTAAGATCCCCTGGAGAAGGAAATGGCAATCCACTTCAGCACTCTTGCCTGGAAAATCCCATGGACGGAGGAGCCTGATAAGCTACAGGCTACAGTCCATGGGGTAGCAAAGAGTCGGACACGACTGAGTGACTTCAGTTTCACTTTCAAACCTATTTAGAGGGATATAGATTCTTTTAATTTAGATAAAATATAAAATGTCTGATAGAGGTGGATTTGCTTCAATATTTTTAAGAAATTTTCTAAGATTTACATTTATTCTTTAAAAAAATACAAACTGAGTGACAAAATACTTGCTCTACAAAAAGGGAGAATACAGATGGTGATATGTGGTTAACCATGGCCAATTATATGTTTTAAAATAATGAAAGTTAAATAAAAATCATAATACTCAAGGAAAAAAGAGAACGAAAACAATAAAGGAGAAATGCAAATAACCTTGAGGAGTAGTAACAGATGCAATAGAAGTTAGAAAGCTGAAAGCTAAGTCTCTAAGAGGAGTGAAGGAATGTGATAGAGGAGAGCAATGGAACAAGTGTATTTGTTTTCAGAATCTAGGAAGAGTCAGAAATTATAATCTCTAGGTAGTTCTGAAGGTTTGGATGTGAGCATGGTTCAAAAAAATAAGAGAGAGAAAGAGAGAGAAGCAGAATATTTAATGATCTGTGTAAAGAGCACTAAGAATTCCAGATCTACTCCCCATTCCAACATAAAATGGGGACGATTGAAATAAGGGGATTCTAGACCTGTGGATCACTAAGAATGAGCATGCCACAATTTAAGCCAGGACATTATCTTGGAATCTACATCCTGAGTGATGGAATGCTCTCAGCTCTTTCTGTGTCTGTCAACTTCTAGAGCACTGACAACCAAGATTAAAATCCCAAGAAAGGGATTGGAGGGTGGATTCTGCTTGGGCTGGTTTACCAAGGAAAGATAATACACATACACACACTGCAATCAGCTGTACAGGGCCACATTCCTAAATATTAAAACTCTTAAAATGAGAAATAGACCGAAACAAACAAACAAAAAAGGGAGTTTAGAGGAAACAGAGATAATACAGGGAGCAAAACAGAATGTCACTATCATCATCACCATCATGAACAGAACAATGAAAAACATTAATGAATGGTTGGAAGAAGTTGATGAAACTGCACAGAAAGTGGATAAAATGTCAGGCTTTGGAAACAACAGAAAAGATGAAAAACCAGATCAGTTCTGGAGGTCCTACTTCATAATAGAATTGCCTCAAAAGCCTGAAAAGTAATCACAGGGCAGGAAGTTATTAATAAAACAATGAAGTAGAATTTCTCAGAAATGAAGGATAAGAGTTTCCAGAATGAAGGTGCCAACAAAATATAATAAATGAAAGAAAATATAGACAAATTCACATTACTGTGAAATTTCAGAGAACTGAGGTGCTGAGAAGATCCTAAAAACTTCCCTAAAGGAAATAAAAGAAACAGAAAGCAAAGTAACATACAGAGGCTCTGAAACAAGGATACATTTTCTCAACAGTAACACTGGATGGTGGATGATATTGGAGAAATGTTTTCAAAATCCAAAACAAAAATAATTTTCAATCTAAGAATTATATCTCAATAAGGATCCTTGGGGCTGGTGCACTGGGATGACCTGAAGGGATGGTACGGGGAGGGAGGTGAGAGGGGGTTCAGGATGGGGAACACATGTACGCCTGTGGCAGATTCATGTTGATGTGTGGCAGAACAAATAAAATATTGTAAAGTAATTAGCCTCCAATTAAATAAATTTAAATTAAAAATATGGTTTAAAAAAAGAATTATATCTTTTAAAGCCTCGAACAAGTGAAAAGTGATGCTTAAGATAATACTTAAGAGACTTCTTCAAATACCAGCTAAGCTAAGAGATAATATGTAAAACTAAAAATAAAAAAGGAAACTACAAGTGTTAGCATGCTATTCAGAAATAGCAAGATAAGTGTCAAAAGAAACATCTAAAAGAGTTGAAAGCTATTTGTCTCCGGAATGGTACTTGAGGGTGGAGATGGGGTGGGGAAGTAAACTGCTGTTTTTCTTATTTTGACTTTTTAAGGCATAGTCATGTATTATTTATAAAAAAAATAAGAACTACATAAAAAAGAAATATGATGACTTCAAGAGGGATTTATTTTTGAGCCTCAACATCAACTCATCCTAGTCTTAAGGTAACTATATGATTGATATGAAGAACCTAACCACCTTTTATTAATATAAACTCTTCCAGAAATAATCCAGCAGGTTTTTAATGCTTTACTCACTAAAGTGAGATTTTATGCTAGTTGAATACCAGTGATATAGAAAGCTCCTAAATAATTTTAGCTGCAAAGTAAGCACTGAACTTTTAGCTTCAGAAATGCCCTTTTGAGACATCTTTCTATTGTGCCTCCCATAAAAATTTCTGTGCTATTATTGGCCTAAGTAGATGTGTGACATCTCTATCATTGAAAATTTCTCACTACTCTTCCTAAGAATTACATTATTTCAATTAAAAAAAAAAAGGTACTAACTATAAGCCAGCTCTGATTAAAACTTTATATGTAGAGGGGATTTAGGGTCTCTTATGTGTGATAATTTGAGTATTCTTTGTGTATAGTCTGTGGGAAGGGATGGTATAAAAAAACAGCCTGGAGTGAGGAAAGTGGCATCCTTCTTAGATTAATGTAGAACTCTTGTATCCATTTCAGCAAAACTGCTTTTGTAGTTTCAGCAGCAAATGCAGTAGACATAGTATACTCTGGTCACTAAATAATTCTATAATCTTGGATAAGATTATAGAATTAACTGAGGATGGAATATTACCTACATTAT
>SJYC01096456.1:0-19790 GCA_006408675.1 Madoqua kirkii | reverse complement strand
TAAAGAAAGAAAGGTGTACAACCTCAAGAAAGAGGAATACACTGAGTAATTCAGTGTTTTATTGTTACAAAATTCTAGAACTTACATGTGTTTCTCTCCATGGAAGCAAATAAAGCTCTCTTCAATTTGTTGACATTTACTGACTCAATCAACAAATAGATATTTAATGCCAGTTTGTGTAAGGCACTGTTCTACATAATAGAGGGGAGAATAATTCATGGACTCTTGCTCTCAAGAGGTTTACAGTCTGTAAACATAGGAAAAAACAATCTTAATATGAGGTAAAATTCAATATAGGTTTAAACAAGGCTAGTTGCATAAGCGATTTCATTAAAATGCAAGGGAATGAGGAATTCAGTATAAGAGTAGAGAGTAGAAAAGATATTCAACAGTTGTTATATTCGAAACTGAAAAATAAATAGTTTGTTAATTCAGTAAGTGAAAAGTTGGAAGAAGGTTATTTTTTTCTGGAGTGAATAGAAGAAGAAAAGGCACAGAGGTGAAAATACATATCATGCTGAGTAGATACAAGTGGATTCTTTGAGATAGATTCAATGGGACTAGCAACCAGTCAGCACTTTGACAGTGAAAAGAAAATGAGAGATAAAACTTTGTTTTGAGGCTAGAAATTGGGTCAAGAGTAGGATTTTCAGAGTAAATGACATAATTGACGATTAACTGGCATACTGGGAAGAGGGATGCAGCTATTGACTGTTGTAGCATCACCTTGTGTTATATTGCATTGACTTAAGTGTTCAGTTTTGAAGGGATATAGCATTTCTGTAATACCACTGTTCTTAAAAGTTATATGAAAAACAAATTAGTTGGAGAATACGAAAAAGACTGAATCTTTGAAATGGGCAATGGCTTCCTGTCTGGTTTAGGAAAGAAATTGTTTTATCAGTATTTTCTACACTAAGTTCTTCATAAGGATTACATGGGGTGAATGTCTTATTACTGCTGCCAGTGGCCCTGTCTTTAATATATAAGTATCACTGAATCTTCTAAACAATGTTCACTGCAAGATCCCCTAAGTAGAATTTTACAAGTAGACTTTTCTTTATTATTTTTTGCACAATATCTCACGGAGCAAGTGTTCCATAGAGACTATTTTGGGAAACATCAGTTCAGTTCAGTTCAGTCTCTCAGTCATGTTCGACTCTTTGCAACCCCATGAATCCCAGCACGCCAGGCTTCCCTGTTCATCACCATCTCCCAGAGTTCACTCAGACTCACATCCATCGAGTCCATGATGCCATCCAGCCATCTCATCCTCGGTCGTCCCCTTCTCCTCCTGCCCCAAATCCCTCCCAGCATCAGAGTCTTTTCCAGTGAGTCAACTCTTTGCATGAGGTAGCCAAAGTACTGGAGTTTCAGCTTTAGCATCATTCCTTCCAAAGAAATCCCAGGGCTGATCTCTTTCAGAATGGACTGGTTGGATCTCCTTGCAGTCCAAGGGACTCTCAAGAGTCTTCTCCAACACCACTGTTCAAAAAGCATCAATTCTTCAGCACTCAGCCTTCTTTACAGTCCAATTCTCACATTTATGCATGACCACAGGAAAAACCATAGCCTTGACTAGATGGACCTTAGTCGGCAAAGTAATGTCTCTGCTTTTGAATATGCTATCTAGGTTGGTCATAACATAGTCTTATATAAATAATTTAAAACCTGCCTAAAAGACTTACTAACTCTATGATATTCTCCAGCTTGAAAGTTTCATTCAAAAAATATGATGTTTTGCCATGCATCAACATGAATCTAAGAAAAATTTTTAAAAAATATGATGCGCACAGTACTTTAATTCCCACCCTGAAGTTAACATATTTTTTGCATCACCTATTTTATGGGTAACAGGTATAACATTTTTACTACATTCATGCTGCTTAAAGCTGCTGAAGAAGAGTTGGAAGTAAAATGATTAAAGTTCTTAGTTCTGCAAAATTTGATGGCTCCCTGGTGGAATTCATTTCCAAAGAGACTGGATATCTAGTATCTTATCTTTCTAGAAAATTAGAAACATCCAAGCCAAAAGCTCATGAAAATGAAAAACTGTAGGAAGAAGAGGATGGAGGATGTTTATTTAAAGTTTGTGTTTCTAAATCTGTTGTGTATAGCAAAAGGAACGGTGATTTTTAAAAAGTTTCTACTTGTGTGATCCTTGAGTCCTGGTCAGTGTTTGTTTCATTTTCTTTAGATCTCTGTAATTTTAAGCCACTGAAGTTTTGGTTAGGTTTGGTGGAAAGCAGTGTGTCATCAAAATGTCAGACTAATTAGTTAAGTTACTGCTTTTGATTCATGTTAAGAAATATGAGGTTTATTTAACAAGAAAGTGGGATAACAGAAGACAGTGTATGCCAACTCTCAATACTCCTAGCAAACAGTTGAATAGGGAGTCCATCATGGAAGCTGAGGTCACAGGTTATTTAAAATGACTTCTTTTTGGCATGTTGAAGATTTTAATATCAGTCAATCCACCTAGTGGGACTCCTAGACTAAAACTTTTATCTAGAAACCGAACAGTCTAGCCATAGCTACTTTCTGGGGCGCTAATATATGTAATAATAAGGCCTTGCTCACACCACCCTTGCTGCAAATGAATTAACATAATTGATGAAAATTTGCTTCTTAAAATCATAACTCATCAATTCATCACTCATTGCTTAGAGATGTCATGGTACACAAGTGAAGATGCTCTTCTTAATGGCTTAAGACTGTGCTATCTTCTTTAGCACTGCGATAGGAAGTATTGTTTAGAGGATGATACCTCATATGGAGTAATCTTCATGCCTGAATGAGGAAATAGGAGGAAGAGGGTGGGAGGAGAGAAGGGAGAGAAACAGAGACAAAGAGAGAGAATGCACTTGAGATTAATTTTGGACAGTTCATGCAATGACCCTTCAGTGATGGTTCTCTGTGATTGCATACATGCATGCTAAGTTGCTTCAGTCGTGTCTGACTCTTTGCAACCCTATGCACTGTACTCTTCCAGGTTTTCTGTCCATGGGATTCTCCAGGCAGGAATACTGGAATGGGTTGCCATTTCCTTCTTCAGGCGATCTTCCCAACCCAGGGATTGGCAGGCAAGTTCTTTACCACTAGCACCACCAGGGAAGCCCTGTGATTAAACCAGATTTAACATTCCTAGTTGTATAAGAAAAATCAAGTGACATGGTTTCCATTATAAAAGAAGAACATAACATGAAGATAGAAAGTCCCTGACAACATGTTAACATAACACAGGAAATAAGGTTCAAAATATTTGCAGAATCATTCACTGCATAGTATCAATCAAGATTAACGTTGTGGAAGCTATACATGTATATGTATACACATACAAAAGTAGTCCTACCCAAAGTGGCTTACATTTAGAGATACAAAGCCTTAAATTAGAAACATTTTGGGTACAAAATGGTTTGTAATTCTTGGAATCATAGTCTTAACACATTCATAAAAATATATAGTTATAGATTTCCAAGGTATTCTTTTGGAATGGGAATGTTGTAAGGCAGAATTAACATCATTTGAACTATGTTTGTCTACATGTGCATGCGTGCTAAGTTGTTTCAGCCATGTTCGACTCTTTTGGACAGCAGAGCCTGACAGGCTGAAGTCCATAGGATTCTCCAGGCAAGAATACTGGAGTGGGTTGCCATGCCCTCCTCCAGGGTATCTCCCTGACCCAGGATCAAATCCATGTCTCTTACATCTCCTGCATTGGCAGGTGGGGTTTTGTGTGTGTGTGTGTGTGTGTGTGTGTGTGTGTGTGTGTGTGTGTTACCATTAGCATCACCTGGGAAGCTCACTTGTAAATAATAGGCCAGCTTCTTTACAGAAGAAAAGAAATGTGAGACCTTGAAGAAGCAGGAAAACTTACTGATTGTGAAATATTTGGTGGAGAAAGTTGGTGCCTTGTTAACAATATGAGAAATGGGGCTATAAACTAGTCCAGTGTATGTATGTATGCGTGTATGTATGTATGTATATTAGTCGCAAAGTCATGTCCGACTCTTTGCAACCCCATGGACTGTAGCCCACCAGGCTCCTCTGTCCATGGGATTCTCCAGGCAAGAATGATGGAGTGGGTTGCCATTCCCTTCTCCAAACATCCCTCCTATTGAGAGGGTTATTTGATGTTATCTGTCAATTCAAAATTAACTTTCTCTCTGTAATTTTCCATAGCTTACTGGAAATAATTCTTTTAGAATTCAATGTATTATGTCTTTGCCATTGAATCAACAAAGTGTAAATGTAGAGAAATATTTACGGTATTCCTTAGCTTCTTCTTTCCATGCCTCCCCTGTATTTTATTTATCCCTCTCCACCCTCCTTTTTGTTTTAACATCTCCTTTTCATTCTCATTTTCCTCATTTAATAGAAACTGTAGTTACCACTTTTTGAACACAGACATTGTTGTAAGTATTTGTAGATATTCTTCATTTATTTTAAAAATACATATTGAACACTTCTAAGACACAGAAGCCTTTCTAGGAAACAATATCCTTGCTTAAATAGAGTGTATGTTGTACTTGAGGAAGGGGATAAACATGTAAAGGAACAAGATAATTATAGATTATATTAGATGCTGTAAAGAATGTAAACAAGGAGATCATATAACATAACTAGGGGAAGAGTTAAGAAAGACCATCTTGAGGAGGTGATATTTGGACTGAGATTTAAAAAAAATAGCTATACAGAAATCTGGGATTAAAACATTCTAGGCATAAGGTACAATGGAGTTTAGGTTGTTAGAGAGGGAGGCCTGTTTGGGTAGAACTCAGTGAAGAAGAGGACTCCCCTGGTGTCTCAGATGGTAAAAAATCCACCTGCAATGCAGAAGACCAAGGTTTGATCCCTGGGTGAGGAAGATCCTCTGGAGAAGGAAATGGCAACCCACCCCAGTATTCTTGCCTGGAAAATCCCATGTTTAGAGAAGCCTGATGGGAGAATGAAATGAGAAGATGGAGAAGTAGTCAGGATCTTGATTATAGAAACCCTGTAAGCAGAAGTAAGAAATGATCTTGAGATCAATGCAACTCTATTGAAAAAATTCTATGCAGGAAAGAGATATAATCTGATTTGCATTTAAAAACTTTGTGGGGAGAATGGATACTGAGAGTCAAGAATGGAATTAGGGAAACCTATCAGGTGGCTGTTGAATCCAGCTGTGGTGTTGGAGAAGACTCTTGAGAGTCCCCTGGATAGCAAGGAGATCCAACCAGTCCATCCTAAAGGAGATCAGTCCTGAATATTCATTGGAAGGACTGATGCTGAAGCTGAAACTCCAATACTTTAGCCACCTGATGTGAAGAACTGGCTCATTTGAAAAGACTTTGATGCTGGGAAACATAAAAGTGGGGAGGAGAAGGGGATGACAGAGAATGAGATGGTTGGATGGCATCACTGACTCAATGGACATGAGTTTGAGTAAGCTCCAGAAGTTGGTGATGGACAGGGAAACCTGGCTTGCTGCAGTCTGTGGGGTCGCAAAGAGTCAGACACAACTGAATGAATGAACTGAACTGAAGTGAATTCATTCAGAGTTCTGTATTGGATTATAATGATATTTGTGTGTGTATGTGTGTGTGTCTGTGTGCTCAGTCGTGTCCTACTCTTTGCTACTCCATGGACTGTAGCTCGCCAGGTTCCTCTGTCCATGGAATTATCCAGGCAAGAGTAAAGTCTCCTGCATCTCCTGCATTGACAGGCTGATTCTTTACTACTACATCACCTGGAAAGGCCTGATGATGGTAGTTAGTACTAGAAATATTGAGAAATGAACTGACTGGGGACTTGTTTTGCAATCAAAGCCACAGAACTTGGTACTGCATTGGATGTGGAGAATAAAGGAAGTGAGGTATTGTAATAGGGAAGAACAATTGCTTGACAATTACTACTTTGGTCAAGTTCTAAGTGTAGAAAATTGAAATAGATAGACTAGTATATTAGAAGTGATGATGTGAACACATTTAATCCTTATAACAAAGCCAGAGATTATTACCATTAAACAGATGAGAAAATTAAGCCTCAGAGAGATTAAGTAATTCATTAAATTTCACAAAAATTGGTAGAGGAAGATCAGAACTAGAGCCCCCTTGACATCAAAGGTTCCTGCCCTTAATCATTACCTATCAGGAATTTAGGCTAAGAGAAGAAAAAGACTCAGGATTTGAATGATTTAGTCTGTTGTATCCATGCTGCTAAAGTTCACTTAATCAAACTCATAAGATACCTACTCCAAAACCAAAACAGGTCATTAAACTGGTCTCTGGAAATTGGTAGACTTCAAGGGGATGCTGACAGTATTCAATGTACTGACTTTTATTTCACAAAAGGCAACTTCTGCTAAGTCGTATTTCCTGCTGTGATGGTGGAAGTAGGGCTGTCTGACATTCTATGGCATTGAATTCCAGTTTTAAGTTCTTTTTGAGACTAGCAGTTATTGACTTCAAGCCTGTGCTAGTACATTATTGGGAACATAAACCTCTTTTTTTTTTACAGTTGATATTTCACCTTATGATTTTGGAGATGTGCCTGCCTATCCACAAAGAGCCAGATGGCATTGAAGCACCCATTACTAACTACTCAAGGACAATTCCATACACAGAATAGAAATAAACAGAAATTGATGAAAGAAGTCCTTCCTATCATTATAAATTGTAAGACATTCTATAATGTCCTTAATTGTTGTGTGTTCACAATTATATTAATTACAAGTCTCTTTTGAGATTTTTCACAGGGTAAACCTGTGATGTTGATTATGCCACCATAGTGACAGTACTCCAGTATTTTAGACAGAAATAAATTGCTATGCTATGAACAGTCATCTGTCACTTCACACCTCTATAGAAGCATTAATGGTAAAAGAACTCCCTCACTCACATATTTAGGATGATCAAATTACACATTAATGGAATTTTGGACTAGATATGGTTTTGATTTCGGTAAAGAGTAGATGTCTCTCAGAGGAACTTCCTGAGATAATGAAGTTATGTGTGCATGATATAGAAAATTGACATTGAAGATTATTTTACAGATTGTCCCATAGTTACTGCAAAAAAAAAGTTTATAAAATTATGCTTTGGCCTCACAACCTAAGTATATCTTGCAATTGTACATATGAAAACAATGGCAAGATGTATTTAGTGGCCTGGACCTGATTTCTACATTGAGTCATAACTATACTGGAACATAGTACATGTCAGACTACTTGGTCTAACTTGTTAAAGGTGATTTAGAGTGATAGTAACTAATAGTAATTGAATGCCAGTCACTAGGCAGAGATGGAGAAGGCAGTGGAACCCCAATCTAGTACTCCTGCCTGGAAAATCCCATGGACGGAGGAGCCTGTTTGGCTGCAGTCCATGGGGTCGTGAAGAGTCAGACACGACTGAATGACTTCACTTTGACTTTTCACTTTTATGCATTGGAGAAGGAATTGGCAACCCACTCCAGTATTCTTGCTTAGAGAATCCCAGGGATGGCAGAGCTTGATGGGCTGCTGTCTATGGGGTCGCACAGAGTTGGACACAACTGAAGCGACTTAGCAGCAGTGGCAGCAGGCAGAGAGGAGTCTTCTGTGTTTATCTTAACTAATTACCACCACAGCCATACAAGTTCAGTATTATGATCCTCATTTTACACAGAAGGAGTAAATACCATGTATAGACTCCCACAGTCAGTCACCATCAGAAACAATGCAAGCGCTATGGAAATAAAAGTGTAGATTGCATATGCATTGTTTGTCTAGAATCCAGTTTGATTTCACTAGATTACAAAATAAATGGCTACTAGTATGTCCTCATCTCAAACTTTTCTAAATCCCAAATTACAAAATACACAAAATAAAGTATATATGTGTATACATATATATGTACATGAGCTTCCCTGGTGGCTCAGATGGTAAAGAATCTGCCTACAAGGCAGGAGACCTCAGTTCCATCCCTGCGTTGGGAAGATCCCCTGGAAAAGAGCATGGCAACCCACTCCAATATTCTTGCCTGGAGAATCCCCATGGACAGAGGAGCCTGGCAGGCTACAGTCCATAGGCTCGCAAAGAGTCGGACGTGACTGAGTGACTACGCACATATATGTATATTCAATAATGTATGTTTTTAATTTATTTATTTACTTATTTGTTTTTGGTTGTGCTGGGTCTTTATGGGCTTTTTCTAGTTGCAGTGAGTGGGGGTTACTCTCTAGTTGTGGTGCACAGGCTTCTCTTGGTGTTGGCTTCTCCAGTTGCAGTGCACAGGCTCCAGGATGCATGGGCTTCAGTGGTTGCAACTTGCAGGTTCTACAGCACAGACTCAGTAGTTATGGCCCTCAGGCTTAGTTGCTCTGCGGCATGCGGGATTTTCCAGGCCAGGGGTTGAATCCATGTCTCCTGCACGGCCAGGCAGATTCTTAACCACTGGGCTACCAGGGAAATCTGTGTGGTATGTTTTTAATATAACATTTTCCTGAAAATATAGGAATATAGGCTTATTGTAGAAAATTCTGAAATTTTTGAATAAAATAATAGCTAACAGTATAACCTTTTTCTTAATATCTTCTGCTTCTGTTAGGTCCATACCATTTCTGTCCTTTATAGAGTCCATCTTTGCATGAAATGTTCCCTTGGTATCTCTAATTTTCTTGAAGAGAACTCTGGTTTTTCCCATTCTGTTTTTTCCTCTATTTCTTTGCACTGATCACTGAGGAAGGCTTTCTTACCTCTCCTTGCTATTCTTTGGAACTCTGTATTCAGATGCTTATATCTTTCCTTTTCTCCTTTGCCTTTCACTTCTCTTTTCATGGCTATTTGTAAGGCCTCCCCAGACAGCCATTTTGCTTTTTTGCATTTCTTGTCCATGGAGATGGTCTTGATCCTTATCTCCTGTACAATATCACGAACCTCATTCCATAGTTCATCAAGCACTCTGTCTATCAGATCTAGTCCCTTAAACCTATTTCTCACTTCCACTGTATAATCATAAGGGATTTTTAGGTCATAGCTGAATTGCTTAGTGGTTTTCCCCACTTTCTTCAATTTAAGTCTGAATTTGGCAATAAGGAGTTCCTTTCCTGATCTGAGCCACAGTCAGCTCCTGGTCTTGTTTTTGCTGACTGTATAGAGCTTCTCCATCTTTGGCTGCAAAGAATATAATCAATCTGATTTCAGTGTTGACCACCTGGTGATGTCCATGTGTAGAGTCTTCTCTTGCGTTGTTAGAAAGCTGAGCACCAAAGAATTGATGCTTTTGAACTGTGGTGTTGGAGAAGACTCCTGAGAGTCTCTTGGACTGCAAGGAGATCCAACCAGTTCATCTTAAAGGATATCAGTCCTAGGTGTTCATTGGAAGGACTGATGCTGAAGCGGAAAACTCCAGTACTTTGGCCACCTCATGTAAAGAGGTGACTCATTGGAAAAGACCCTGATGCTGGGGATGACAGAAGGAGAAGGGGATGACAAAGGATGAGATGGCTGGATGGCATCACCAACTTGATGGACATGAGTTTGTGTGAACTCTGGGAGTTGGTGATGGACAGGGAGGCCTGATGTGCTGCGGTTCATGGGGTCATGAAGAGTTGGACATGACTGAGCAACTGAACTGAACAGTCTAACATTGGCTGGACACTTATTACGGATCAGATACTCTGATAATTTTTCCCACTGATTATTTTGTTTAATGCTCATGACAACCAGATGCAGAAGATGTTACTGTTACTTCCTTTTCAAAAATGAAGCAACAAAGGTATAGAGAACTTAAACCTTTTTTCCTAAGGTACCACACTTTTCGGTCAGGATTCAAACTCAAGCAGTCTGTCTTGAATCCACACTCTTCACCTCTACAGTGTTACTTTTATGCAATAGCCATAGAAAACTACGGACAACGTTTTGATCTATTCCCTTCTAAGTGTTTATGTTTTAAAAGTAGTTGCCAGAATTGGCTTCTAAATTCCTACTCACAATGCTGTATGAAAAATCATAAATCTCTCTCAAATCCCATTTTTTCTAAGTTCAAGTGTCTACCCCAATATATATAAGGATATCGTATCACCAGAAATTCATCTATAAAATTTAGGGGGGAAAGTAATTTTTAAAAAGTTATATGCCTACATTTCTATCTTATGCTCAGAGTGCCTGACATTTGTAAAAGGCAAAAGCTCATGGCCCTGAATTTTCCAAGTTTCTGATACTCTGTTTTTCTCTCCATATTTTTGCTATCCTGTAGCACTCCCAAGGCTTTCATTAGCTCTGTGCTGCTCCTCTGCTTAAGCTTCACAAATTTTTGCCTTTAGGGAGCCATTCAAAATGACATGTAGTCTTCCAGAAATCAGAATATAACTAACAAGAAGCATGATCAAAAAGTGTTTTCCCAAAGCAGGAGCCTTAATCTTTATATGGGACTTTGTCTACAAAAATGCAACTTTACTAACAGTTTGAAGTCACAAATGAATTGGCCCTGGTCTACATTCACTGATATTAGATCTTCTGGCTCCATGTAAGAAGTTACTCATAGCATCTGTAAGATATGTTTTCAGTTTTAAATAGTAGCCCTTTAATCTAAATTGAATTTTTCTCCAGTGTAGAAGCATATGTATCTTTTTTCCAGTTGAAACATGATACTCCAAAAGCTAGTATTTACCCATTGACTACTAATTGTGGCCTTATATTGATGCCTGTGCATTTGAGGAAGTAGGCACCAGTCTTATAGACTGGCTTTGGCAGGCAAAGTACTTCACCTAATCAGCCTGTCCAGAGATTCTAGGTGGGCCACTTGGTGGTGTCTGTGGGCAGGCTTGCTGTTGGAGTCTTTGAGTGGGCAAATCTGATGCTTGGGTAAGTAGGTGGGCATTATTTCTTACCCCTAATGACTTGACACTTTGGCAATCCAAACTATTGGTATTCAAAGTATGAACCCTGGATAAACAGCATCATCATCACCTGTGGATATATTAGAAATGCAAATGATCAGACTATACCACATACAGCTACCATCCACCTTGCTATACTATCTGCGTTCTTTCCATCTCGCTCTGCTAAAGTACAGGTTTTCCTTATAAGAGGAACATCTTCCTATCATGTTATTGCCAACCTTACCCATACAGAACTTACCAGACATCATCCTATCATCTGTCTTTCCTAGTTGTTTTCTGGAAATCAGTCTCCAAAAAGGTATACTTGGGTGATATATTGACAATGGTATGGGGAGTACAGCTCTTATGCTTCTTCAAGAAATGTGTATCTTCTTAATATTGGTAGTAAAAAAAAATGCTGCCCAGTTTTGTGCTTCTTCTTGACTCCAGAAGTCCTAAGGTGTTTGCTACTTTATTTCTGTCTGATAAATTTGTTCTCATTTAAGTGTTAAAGCATACATCGGCCATCAACTTTATTTTTCAGTTCCATTGATTACATTTTTGTGAAACGTACTTCTCAATTATAAAATCAGGTTAACTTTCAATCTTACTTTTGGTGGTAACTTAGTTTCCTCCAAAACACACTTGTATTTTTATAGTTATTTTGTTTCTGTCATAGTTGGCATTTCTATATTCAGTGTTTGTGCAGTTTCCTAGGTCTCATCCAAAATCTATAGCATCTAGATTTTTATTGAACAGAACTTGGGGATCTACATTTTACTACGATCTACAAGTATATAAGTTGTATAAACCCTTGGCCCAGAAGTATTTCATAGAAAGAACCTGGGAATTACAGTGCTTCCTGGCTGAAAGAACATGTTTGTTAAAAATGGAGAATATTTTTATTTTATTTTTACTTTTCATTGCATGCTGTAAGTCAAATGATGTATCAGTTCAGTCAGTTCAGTCGCTCAGTCATGTCCAACTCTTTACAACCCATAAATCACAGCACACCAGGCCTCCCTGTCCATCAACAACTCCTGGAGTTCAGTCAGACTGAACATTCATAAAGTCAGTGATGACATCCAACCATCTCATCCACTGTTGTCCCCTTCTCCTCCTGCTCCCAATCCCTCACACCATCAGAGTCTTTTCCAATCAGTCAGCTCTTCTCATGAGGTGGCCAAAGTACTGGAGTTTCAGCTTCAGCATCATTCCTTCCAAAGAAATCCCAGGGCTGATCTCCTTCAGAATGGACTGGTTGGATCTCCTTGCGTCCAAAGGACTCTCAAGAGTCTTCTCCAACATCACATTTCAAAAGCATCAGTTCTTGGGTGGTCAGCCTTCTTCACAGTCCAACTCTCACATCCATACATGACCACTGGCAAAAACATAGCCTTGACTAGATGGACTTGTGTTGGCAAAGTAATGTCTCTGCTTTTCAATATGCTATCTAGATTGGTCATAACTTTTCTTACAAAGAGTAAGCATCTTTTAATGTCATGGCTGCAGTCACCATCTGCAGTGATTTTGGAGCCCCCAAAAGTGAAGTCTGACACTGTTTCCACTGTTTCCCCATCTATTTGGCATGAAGAGATGGGACCAGATGCCATGATCTTCGTTTTCTGAATGCTGAGCTGGAGGCCAACTTTTTCACTTTCCTCTTTCACTTTCATCGAGAGACTCTTTAGCTCCTCTTCACTTTCTGCCTTAGAGGTGGTGTCATCTGGATATCTGAGGTTATTGATATTTCTCCCAGTGATCTTGATTCCAGCTTGTGCATCTTCCAGCCCAGCATTTCTCATGATGTCCTTTGCATAAAAGTTAAATAAGCAGAGTGACAATATGCAGCCTTAATGTACTCCTTTTCCTATTTGGAATCAGTCTGTTGTTCCATGTTCAGTTTTAATTGTTGCTTCCTGGCCTGCATACATTTTTCTCAAGAGGCCGGTCAGGTGCTCTGGTATTACCGTCTCTTTCAGAATTTTCTAGTTTATTGTGATCCACACAGTCAAAGGCTTTGGCATAGTCAAGAAAGCAGAAATAGATGTTCTCTGGAACTCTCTTGCTTTTTCCATGATCCAGCAGATGTTGGCAATTTGATCTCTGGTTCCTCTGCCTTTTCAAAAACCAGCTTGAACATCTGAAATTTCACGATTCACATATTGTTGAAGGCTGGCTTGGAGAATTTTGAGCATTACTTAGTAGCATGTGAGATGAGTGCAATTATGTGGTAGTTTGAGCATTCTTTGGCATTGCCTTTCCTTGGGATTGGAATGAAAACTGACCTTTTCCAGTCCTGTAGCCACTGCTGAGTTTTTCAAATTTGCTGGCATATTGAGTGCAGCACTTTCACAGCATCATCTTTCAGAATTCTAAATAGCTCCACTGGAATTCCATCACTTCCACTAGCTTTGTTCATAGTGATGTTTTCTAAGGCCCACTTGACTTCACATTCCAGGATGTCTGGCTCTAGGTGAGTGATCACACCCTCATGATTATCTTGGTCTTGAAGATCTTTTTTGTACAGTTCTTCTGTGTATTTTTGCCTCCTCTTCTTAATATCTTCTGCTTATGTTAGTTTCATACCATTTCTGTCCTTTATCGAGCCCATCTTTGCATGAAATGTGCCCTTGATATCTCTGAGTTTCTTGAAGGGATCTCTAGTCTTTCCCATTCTGTTGTTTTGCTCTATTTCTTTGCATTGATCGGTGAAGAAGGCTTTCTTATCTCTTCTTGCTATTCTTTGGAACTGTGCATTCAGGTGCAGATATCTTTCTTTTTCTCCTTTGTTTTTCACTTCTCTTCTTTTCATAGCTGTTTGTAAGGCCTCCCCAGACAGCCATTTCGCTTTTTTGCATTTCTTTTTCATGGGTATGATCTTGATCCCTGTCTCCTGTACAGTGTCACAAACCTCATTCCATACTTCATCAGGCACTCTGTCTATCAGATCTAGTCCCTTAAACCTATTTCTCACTTGCACTGTATAATCATAAGGGATTTGATTTAGGTCATGCCTGAATGGTCTAGTGGTTTCCCTACTTCCTTCAATTTCAGTCTGAATTTTGCAATAAGAATTTCATGATCTGAGCCACATTCAGTTCCTGGTCTTGTTTCTGTTGACTGTATAGAGCTTCTCCATCTTTGGCTGCATAGAACATAATCAATCTGATTTTGATGTTGACCATCTGGTGATGTCCATGTGTAGAGTCTTCTCTTGTGTTGTTAGAAGAGGGTGTTTGCTATGACCAGTGCATTTTCTTGGCAAAACTCTATTGGTCTTTGCTCTGCTTCATTCCACATTCCAAGGCCAAATTTGCCTGTTACTCCAGGTGTTTATTGACTTCCTACTTTTTTTGCATTCCAGTCCCCTATAGTGAAAAGCACATCTTTAGCATTACTGGTTGGGGCATAGACTTGGATAACTGTGATATTGAATGTTTTGCCTTGGAAATGAACAGAGATCATTCTGTCATTTCTGAGACTGTATTCAAGTACTGCATTTTGGACTCTTTTGTTGACCATGATGGCTACTCCATTTCTTCTAAGGGATTCTTGCCCACAGTAGTAGCTATAATGGTCATCTGAGTTAAATTCACCCATTCCAGTCCATTTTAGTTTGCTGATTTTTAGAATATTGACATTTACTCTTGCCATCTCCTGTTTGACCACTTCCAATTTACCTTGATTCATGGACCTGACATTCCAGGTTCCTATGCAATATTGCTCTTTATAGCATCAGATCTTGCTTCTATCACCAGTCACATCCACATCTGGGTATTGTTTTTACTTTGGCTCCATCCCTTCATTCTTTCTGGAGTTATTTCTCCACTGATCTCCAGTAGCATACTGGGCATCTACTGACCTGGGGAGTTCCTCTTTCAGTATCTTATAATTTTGCCTTTTCATACTATTCATGGGGTTCTCAAAGCAAGAATACTGAAGTGGTTAGCCTTTTCCTTCCCCAGTGGACCACATTCTTCAGACCTCTCCACCATGCCCACCCATCTTGGGTGTCCCCACAGGGTATTGCTTAATTTCATTGATTTATTCAATGCTGTGGTTCTGGTGTACTTACCTTGACTAGTTTTCTATGAATATGATTTCACTGTGTCTGCCCTCTTACAATACCTACCGTCTTACCTGGAAATCACATATACTAGAGGTTTGTTTAAGTTTCATATGATGCATACTTTTTGTGCTTTGATATCTTCAATTGGTTCATGGTACAGTGATTTATGGAAAGATTATTTCTCTCTGTGTATATGTGTATGTGAACAGGCACCTTCAAGCAGATTTTATTTCCCACCTATTCAAGTACAAAAAATAATGGGCTAGGATCCAAAAGAATGGCCTTTGCTCCTGAATATGTCTTGATTTTTTTCAGTTATGTTCTTAACCCAGTTTGTTTTCTGTCTCTTATGGCATTGATAGGAATGGGAATTGTTGAGATTACAGAAGAAAAAGAGCAGGGCCTAAAAGTTGATCTACATATGGAACATAGTATCTAGAAAGAATGACAATAGAATATACTGGCATCGTATTTGTCCACTTGGAGAATCTGAGGTTTGATGAAAGGGGCCTGGCAACAAATCTAATTTTTAGAAATGATGTACAAGATGGTGACTTTATCTTCAAAATAAAGCAAGCCACCCTTATGGCAGAAAGCAAAGAGGAACTAAAGACCCTCTTGATGAAAGTGAAAGAGGAGAGTGAAAAAGCCAGCTTAAAACTCAACATTCAAAAAACTAAGATCATGGCATCTGGTCCCTTCACTTCACGGCAAATAGATGGGGAAATAATGAAAACAGTGACAGACTTTATTTTCTTGGGCTCCAAAATCACTGCATATGGTGACTGCAGCCATTAAATTAAAAGACGCTTGCTCCTTGGAAGAAATGCTATGACCAACCTAGACAGCATACTAAAAACCGACATTACTTTGCCAACAAAGATCCATCTAGTCAAAGCTATGGTTTTTCCAGTAGTCGTGTTTGGATGTGAGAGTTGTACCATAAAGAAAGTTGAGCACCAAAGAATTGATGCTTTTGAACTGTGGTGTTAGAGAAGACTCTTGAGAATCCTCTGGACTCCAAGGAGCTCAAACCAGTCAATCATAAAGGAAATCATCCTGAATATTCATTAGAAGGATTGATGCTGATAGCTTGGCCACCTAATGTGAAGAACTGACTCATTGGAAAAGACCCTGATGCCGGGAAAGATTGAAGACAGGCAGAGAAGCAGACAACAGAGGGTGAGATGGTTGGATGGCATTACCAACTGGATGGACATGAGTTTGAGCAAGCTCCGGGAGTTGATGATAGAAAGGGAAGCCTGGCATACTGCAGTCCATGGGGTTGCAAAGAGCTGTACATGACTGAGCAACTGAACTGAACTGAACTGAACTGAATTTTAGTGATACAGCTAATTAACCCATTATATAAAAATGTTAGCTTAAATATATAAAGTGATTAATATTTACATTTTGAACTAAATATTTAAATACAGTTGAAGATTGCACATGTCAAGTTGGATTTGCCACGTTTCAAGTTCTGAGTAGCCACATGTGGCCAGGGGTGACCTTGGCCAGTTAAGTAGCAGCATAAATGCTCATGAGAACGCAGTTTAAAATGTTTTGCAATAAAGGGATGCTTTACCAAGGACTGCTCACTTTTTCATAATGTATGGCTGTCTATAAAGTTTTTAAGTTTTGCTTATTAATTCCAAATGGATATTGAGAAAAGATATATGAGAGGAAAAAGGTTAATTTTTTCCTACTAAATCAGTTTTCATATTTTGGAAGGATTGACCATTTTGACCTCCTTACCCAATAAGATCCTCGAGGGAAAAGAAAGACACATGTGTTTAATGGAGTCAGATAGTCTTTAATTTTAAACCATTTAAATAATAGGAAAGAGCACTGATTATGACCTCAATATGATTGAGTTAAATCCGTTTTGTTATCATAATTAAAGCTCTTAAAGCTTCAATGCATAGAAGAATGTGCTTTATAAGACTGGTTTAAAAATCCATAAGAAATCTACATTTTCGCAGGTGGAAGCTGGGAGAAAGGGAATTAGATGAAAGGAGTCAAAATGTTCACAATTTCAGTTATAAGATAAGTAAGTACTAGGGATATACTGTGCACATGAAGACCAAAATTCACACTACTGTATGGAATATTTCAAAATTAAAAGTAACTCCTAAGAGTTCTTGTGACAAGAAAAAAAAAACAACATTTTTTTCCTTCTTTTGTGGTGTGTCTATAGGAAATGATTAATGTTAACCAGATGTTTTGTGGTGATCATTTTACAATATATTTGAGTCAAATCATTACGCTGTACACCTTAAATTTACACAGTGCTGCATGTCAATTATATCTCAATAAACTGAAGGAAAACTAGAAATCCACATTTTCATTTTCCATATCTGTCTGATAAAAGCTGAATGAAGTACTGTACTGCTTGTAGTGAGGGAACCAAGAAAAATGTCAAATAGAAGTGTTCATCTTTGAGTTTCTATGCACTTAACAGTAAATGGCAAACTCTAATGTAGTCTATTTATTCTTCAGAGGGGTTTATTTCCAGTTATTTTATTATTTTTGCCAATTATAGGGATAAGTCACTCTAGACCACTGTTTTCCAACTTTTTAAAATTTATAGAAATAAAATCTTGTAAATGTATTATGTTCAACAGATAAAAGCAGACATTTTCAGGAAGGATCACTTTCTGGTTTACTTTACCCCCTTGAGGGCACTCTGTATAACCCTAGATTTTCTTAAGCAAGATTTAACAAACACCACTTTAAACCATGAACATCTTCTCATCCATTCCTTTTAAAATCAATAGCACACATTTTCCAAGAGGTTGACATAAATTATGTTTAGAGAGCCAGCTTATGAATAAAGCATGTGTGGATCCAAACTGCATGGCTTAAAGATGGGATGGATTGCCTTGGTCACCTTAATACCTTTCTCAGTTCTATTCAGTTCAGTTCAGACATGTTTTACTGGATGCAGGCATCTTCAACAAACTATGTGAGGTGGTAAGAAAAATAAGATGAATTAGACAAGGCCTGTCTAAGAAGAAAGTGTCATCTGAACAGTTTAGAAACTAATTGCATAGCTAAATTATAAGGCATAGATAATCTAAATAGTCACTTAACAGGATTTACTGATGCATAGTATATTAGAGAAAATGCACTGTGTGAGGCTGGAAATGAAAGGGTGGAAAATTGAATAAGTGCATTTTCATCCTCAAGAACCCATATCAAGAAAGAGTAAAAACTTATGTCTTGGTGCTGATTCATACCTTAGGTAATTGCTTTTATTGTGTAAAATATAAGTATACTGTTTTTTATATGTGTGGATTACATCCTCTACATTGTTTAATCTTATGCTCTGGAAGCAACAACTTATTACTGCAGTTTGCTTTGTTGTGTTAGTGTTGGAAGCAGCAATTATTAGTTTTTTATATCTGTGGGAAATTGGAATGGCACAAAAGCTATAATAGTTTTTACATTTCAACCTTGTGTTTCCCAGGAATCAAAATAAACAAAACAATCCACTGAACACTGGAAAAGATCATGAACTTGATCCAAAAACATCTCTTTTAAGCATCACGGAACAGCCAATTGACTTGGCATTGTTTTTTAAAGTATGTCTGCTGATTTAATGATTCTTATTAGCTGCTTTATTACAGCTGATACTGTAGTATACATGAAAGTACATAAGGTACATTATAAGAGGCTGATAGACTGAGCAATGAGAAGGAAAACAATAGAGATAACAGAATCGACAACTTCTTTTTAAAATTTTTTATTTAATTAATTTATTTTTTAATGTTATACTGGAATATGTGGCAACAAACATCCCTCAGCAGCTAAGTAACTCCAGGTAGGCCTCAAGGAACAGCGACAAAGAGAAAGCATAAAAATTGAAGCCCATACAGTTTATTATCCTTTTACGGGAGTAGATCCTTAGCCTAAATAGAGCATTAATTGATGGCATATTTTAATGCGTACAGGAAAAATCTGACAGGGAAACCAGAATCCCTTATCTACTGAACTGACACTCTCCCCAAGTCTTCTCCAATTACCTTACAATAAGAAGCATGTTCATTAGAGATTGACTGCTGCTGCTACTGCTAAGTCACTTCAGTCGTGTCTGACTCTGTGCAACCCCATAGATGGCAGCCCACCAGGCTCCCCCGTCTCTGGGATTCTCCAGGCAAGATCACTGGAGTGGGTTGCCATTTCCTTCTCCAGTGCATGGAAGTGAAAAGTGAAAGTGAAGTCGCTCAGTTGTGTCCGACTCTTAGTGACCCCATGCACTGCAGCCTACCAGGCCCCTCTGCCCATGGGATTTTCCAGGCAAGAGTACTGGAGTGAGGTGCCATTGCCTTCTCCGGGGATTAACTAGGCACTTCAAAAAATCTCCAACTCCTCTGCTACATTTTTCAGAATGAAGGACATCTGGCAGTTGCAGCTAACATTAAGATTTAATTTAGGAAGAAAGTGGGAGAATGTTTAAGAGTGTGGTTTGATAAATTGTTATCTAACAATGTGAGGGAATGAAGTGTTTTGAGGAACTGAAAGTCTACTTACTAGATATTTATCATAGACCATACATATATCACTATTATCACAGAATTAGGATACAAATAAAATAGATTTAGTACAGACGATATGCTGGGCATATTGCAATTTTCCCTTTTTGACTGAGGAAACACTTCAGTTAGTGTATATCCTTCAAGCTATAATTATTAATCTAAGTTCCCCCAAAATACAGCATTCCAGTTGGATTTTCCTGATTTAGACAATTTTATTTGGTTTATGAGACACAGCCAAATGAATAGGAACAGAATTTATTGAGCATAATCCATCATAATTTGTCATCTGAATACTGGGTTTCTGTCTTCATGGCTATGAAACAATGAAAAAATAATTT
>SJYC01096455.1:0-13622 GCA_006408675.1 Madoqua kirkii | reverse complement strand
TCATCATGGATAAAAATGAATAGTAGACCAAAATGCAAGGTTATAAAAACTACTATCAACAAGTAAATGTCATGAAAATATAAATTATTTTTCTCCAAGTAGGGTAACAACACGAATAAGAGAACATATAATAAATAACTTGTTATGATAAATTCAGTACAATAAAACAATTCATTGAAAGCTTGTGATAAAATATTCGGTGTACAACATCCATAAATATACCTTAGCACTGTTTAAAAGGCTTCTTAACAACAAGTCACATAAATTGTCAGCAGCGATTTAAATAACTATAAGGAAAACTGATTATAATACTTATCCCTTTATCATGATTGTTTTTTAATTCAAAAAACTAGAGAGCCTTGCATTTTAAAATTAGATGAAATGTTTGGAAGCCCCCAATGTATTTCTGAATCTGATACCTTATATTACTTTGATTATGATGGTCTTTATGATGAACAGCAATACTTCAAAAATCATAGCTTCCATAACATTTTCTTTTATTTGGGGGAACCCTGAAAAGTGCAACATAGTCTTCAGCTTGACCTTCTGCCTTCTTTACTTTAATATGATTAGATGAATGTTAAAACCATTGTGTGTAGTAAGTTAATGTTAGTCCTTCAGTTGTGTCTGACTCTTTGCAACCCCATGGACTGCAGCACGCCAGACTCCTCTGTCCATAGAATTTTCCAGGCAAGGATCCTAGAATGGGTTGTCATTTCCTTCTCCAGGGGATCTTCCTGACCCAAGGATCGAGCCTGGGTCTCCTGCACTACAGACAGGTTCTTTACCTACTGAGCTACCAAGGAAGCCCTGTAAGTATTTACTAAATCAGTTCTTGGAGGATATAGCCAACTATTTCTCAGCCTGGCCTCATCTAAAATGTACCTCAGGCTTTAAAGAGGAAAATTTCAGAGTTTCATCCCAAGCCTACTCAAAGCATATATCTAGGTAAGGAGCCTGAAGCAAACTTGAGACCTTGCTCAAAACATTTGCCTAAACAGACCTTTATTTTGAATACCTGGCCATACTCTTAAAGGAGGAAGTAGTTTTCATTAAGTTATTTCAACAAATGATTTAATATATTTTTATTGAGTGTTTTAAGTATTTACTAAATCAGTTCTTGGAGGATATAGCCAACTATTTCTCAGCCTGGCCTCATCTAAAATGTACCTCAGGCTTTAAAGAGGAAAATTTCAGAGTTTCATCCCAAGCCTACTCAAAGCATATATCTAGGTAAGGAGCCTGAAGCAAACTTGAGACCTTGCTCAAAACATTTGCCTAAACAGACCTTTATTTTGAATACCTGGCCATACTCTTAAAGGAGGAAGTAGTTTTCATTAAGTTATTTCAACAAATGATTTAATATATTTTTATTGAGTGTTTATTCAGTAAATCAGGCAGCATAGTGGTTCTCACTGTTGCACAGTTTCTGGAACTAGACTTCCTGGATTCAAAATTCTGGCACTGCCACAAACTAGCTGTTTGACTTTACATGTGTCAATTAAACCTTAGAATCCTTCTCTGTAAAATGGGGATAAAAAATTACCTACTTCAAAAACATGAGAATTAAAGATGTGTTCTTATGTGTAAGAAGCATAACAATCCCTAAGAAAGGCAATGCCAAAGAATGCTCAAACTACCACATAATTGCACTAATCTCACACACTAGTAAAGTAATGCTCAAAATTTTCCAAGCCAGGCTTCAGCCATACATGAACTGTGAAATTCCAGATGTTTTAGAAAAGGCAGAGGAACCAGAGATCAAATTGCCAACATCCACTAGTTCATAAAAAAAGCAAGAGAGTTCCAGAAAAATGTCTATTTCTGCTTTAGTGACTATGCCAAAGCCTTTGACTGTGTGGATCACAGCAAACTGTGGAAAATTCTGAGAGATAGGAATATCAGACCACCTGACCTGCCTCTTGAGAAACCTGTATGCAGGTCAGGAAACAACATTTAGAACTGGACATAGAACAACAGACTAGTTCCAAATAGGAAAAAGAGTATGTCAAGGCTATATATGAGCACCCTGCTTATTTAACTTATATGGAGAATCCATCATGAGAAATGCTGGGCTGGAGGAAGCATAAGCTGAAATCAGGATTGCCAGGGAGAAACAACAATAACCTCAGATATGCAGATGACACCACTCTCATGGCAGAAAGTGAAAAGGAACTAAAAAGCCTCTTGATGAAAGTGAAAGAGGATAATGAAAATGTTGGCTTAAAGCTCAACATTCAGAAAACTAAGATCATGGCATCTGGTCCCATCACTTCATGGCAAATAGATGGGGAAACTGGAAACAGTGACTGACTTTATTTTGTGGGGCTCCAGAATCACTGCAGATGGTGATTGCAGCCATGAAATTAAAAGTCAGTTGCTCCTTGGAAGGAAATTTATGACGAACCTAGACAGCATGTTGAAAAGCAGAGATATACTTTGCCAACAAATGTCCATCTAGTCAAAGCTATGGTTTTTCTGTGGTCATGTATGGATGTGAGAGTTGGGCTATAAAGAAAGATGAAGGCTGAAGAATTGATGCTTTTAAACTCTGGTTTTGGAGAAAACTCTTGAGAGTCCCTTGGACTTCAAGGAGATCCAACCAGTCCATCCTAAAGTAGATCAGTCCTGGGTGTTCATTGGAAGGACTGATGTTGAAGCTGAAACTACCATACTTTGGCCACCTGGTATGAAGAGTTGACTCATTTGAAAAGACCCTGATGCTGGGGAAGATTGAGGGCAGGAGGAGAACTGGATGATAGAGGATGAGGTGGTTGGATGGCATCACCGACTCAATGGACTGAGTTTCGGTGAACTCCGGGAGTTGGTGGTGGACAGGGAGGCCTGGCGTGCTGCAGTTCATGGGGTCGCAAAGAGTCAAATACTATGGAGCCACTGGACTGAATGCTAGCCACTAATGTATTGTCTACTACTAGTGACTGCTAGTAATTTAGGCCATATGCTGTGGTTTGGTTTGGGGTGGGGTGGTTAAAAATAAACAGCAAATGTTTAGTAATTCATTTAATACAGGATGCAAGTAAATAGATGTACTAGTTATCTTTTGTTGCCATAATTTAAAGTTGCGACAATTTTAACGGCTTAAAATGGCATCCTCTCTCTTTTTGTTCCCCCCTCATAGTTTCTGTGGGTCAGAAGTCCAGGCACAATGTATCTCAGCTGGATTGTCTATTTTGGGTCTCACAAGGACAAACTCAAGGTAATCAACCAGGTTGGACTTTATCTGCAAGCTCTGAGAAAGAATTTTGCTTTCAAGTTTATTCAGATTATGTCAGAATTCATTTCTGTGAGGCTGTAGAAATGAGGGACTAGCTGGAGGCCACTCTGTTTTTTGAAGCTGCCCGTCTTCTTTCTCACGTGACTTTTTCCATCTGCAAACCAGCATTGATGTGTTAAATCCTTCTCATTCCTAGAATCTCTCTGAGCTCCACCCCTGCCTTTCTTTTGTTTTTAAGAGCTAATGTGATTGTATTGGACCCATATTGGTAATACAGGATAATGTACTTATTTTAAAGTCAGCAGATTAGTAATGATTACATATGCAAAGTCCCTTTTTTCATATAACTTACTATATTCAGGGGAATAGCAGCAAGCATTGGAGATCATGGTGGCCAAAATTCTCTCTACCTCAATGAGTAATTACCGTATGTAATATTTAGTCTAAAGGGAATATAATTTTTTGCTGAATGGATTTGATTAACATCCCCATTCTATCATGGTTATCAGTGATCTGGGTGTAAGTTTCCCTCATCCATACTGAGAGATTGAGTATATAACAACTTCACATGACTTTTAAGAAGATGTACAAGTAATATCCAACTTAAAAGGAACAGAAAAGAGTGATTAATTCTCCCTGAAAAAACAAAGGAATGCTTTATAGAGTAAATAGCATTTAAGTCAGATGATAAAGAAAATCTAGGTATGTAAGGTTGCCCCTTTTATAGCAGTCACTAGCACGTATTTAAAAATATTGTATCTCAGAGGCTATATTAAATATGTTAAATGATCAATGAATTCTGTTAACCCTAGAAGATACATGAAAGTGAAAAGAAAGTGAAGTTGCTCATTTGTGTATGACTGTTTGCAACCCTGTGGAGTGTAACCTACCAGGTTCCTCCATCCATGGGATTTTTCAGGTGAGAATACTGGAGTGGGTTGCCATTTCCTTCTCCAAGAAGATGCATAGAAGATAAATAGTTTTATTAACCCCACTGTAAAACATGATTTTGATCAATAGTGTTCAAATAGGTAGTGGTGGCACTTGTTGCTATCACTTGGGACACTTTCAGATAACTGTGCAAAAAAAAAAAAAAAGAATATGTATATATATATATATATATATATATATATATATATAGAGAGAGAGAGAGAGAGAGAGAGAGGGAGAGAGAGGGAGATACGCACACACACAAATATAGATATATAGAGAGATACACACACACAAAATGTAAAATGTATTTCCACTATCTCTAGAGGATCTAGGGCAGGGACTTGGGACTTTCAGCTTTTACTTTGTGGCAAACACTATTTATTTGATCCCCCAAAGCCATTCTCTTTTTCCATAAGACTGTCCCACATTTTAGCTGGACACATGGCTGTCCAGATTAAAGACTCCATTCCTCAGCCTCCTTGACACTAGATGTGGGCATGGGACTCAGTCTCGTATGCCTACATTATGTAAGCAGGGCTTTGTGTAATGTCCTGGTTTGTCGTTATGACTGCCATTACAAAGTATCACTAACTGAGCAACCCAAAGTATAGAAATTTTCTGTCTCACAGTTCTGGAGGCTAGAAGCCCAAAGTCAAAGCATCAACAGGGCTTGTTCCTTTTGAGGAAAGTGAGAGAAGCATTTGTTCTAAACCTCTCTCCTTGGCTTATAGTAGACCACATTCTCCCTTTGCGCATGCATGTTTCTTGTCCAAATTTCCCCTTTTTATAAGAAAACTAGACATTTTAAATCAAGGCTACCTTAAGGACCTCCTTTTAACTAACATATCTGCAAATACTCTATTTCCAAACAAGGTCACATTCTGGGATGCTGGAGTTAGGGCTTCCACATATGAACTTAGTACATAAATTAACCTGTGATGTGAATTTTCAGAAAAGTCTTTAAATGAGTCATAGAGGTACATACTTTTTTTGAGCATTTCCTCCTTCCTCTGTGATAGACTACAAATGTACGGTCCAGAGCACTAGACAAGGCATAATGAAAGTTACACATGTGAAAAAAAAAAAAAAAACTGTCTAGAAAGGACCTAGGTTCTTGAAGATGTGAAAATGTTGGTCGCTCAGCTGTGTCTGACTCTTTGTGACCCCATGGGCTATAGCCTACCAGGCTCTTCTGTCCATGGGATTCTCCAGGGGATCGTCCCAACCCAGGGAATTGAACCCCAGTTTTCTGCATTGCAGACAGATTTTTTTTTACTGTCTTAGCCACCAGGAAAGCCCCCTTGAAAATGTAGAGACAGCCTAACCATCATTGAAATACTAACCTCCAGATTTGGTTTATAAGAGAAAGATAGAAATTCTATCTAGTTTCAGTGGCTGTTATTTTGAGTTCTCTTTTACATACAAATGAGCCAATCCAAGTGCCTGTTTTCAGCCCCTCACTATGTTTTGAATTATTTTCCCACATGCACTTATTTTAATTAAAAACATTTTTATTTTCCTTCATTTAGTAAGCTCTCCTGGTATATTAAAAACATGATTAAAAAGATTCATCTGACATTTATTAGTTCTTGGTGAAATCTGCCATGATTTCATATCAAGACTGTTTTTATGTAAATGATTTTCAAAAATCAAATTTTCTGCAAGCTTTTTATTTTGTCTTCCTTAGGTAACTGATTTGTAAATATTTCCCCTTTTCTCTTTTGGTGATTTTCAAATATTCACCTCATGAGAGACAGCACTTATCCGTGTCATTGACCTTATTATAGAAACATTTATTTTGCATTTTAAGAGTCTTTGTAAAATGGAAAAGAGGGTCTTTCTCAGTTACCTTTTCTCTTTGCCTTTGTTTTCAATTAATATGGTAAGTAGAAAACAGTATGCAATAATAGGTTAAGGTACTGGCTGTGACAGATGAGCAGTGGGGTCTCTGTGATGTGGGTAGTGTCACACATGGACTGTGGGATACTTTTTGATGTTGCAACCTTTAGCTACTTATATAAGAAACATTTTAATTCTATATGCCAGTGGTTCTTATCATCTCTGGGGTCATGAACCATTTAAGAATCTGTTCAGTGCTGTAGATTTTCTTCTCCCAAAATGCACATACCTGAAAAAATTTGCATACAATTTCAGGAGGTTTACTGACTCTGAAAATTTATCCAGGGATACCAGTTGACTACTCTTGCTTTGTACAACCCTGAAACATATTTCCAGGACTCATTGCCTTGTTTCATTGCTAACCTAACCTTAAAAAGTACATTTTGAAGCATGATGGAGTTGTGCCAAACATAGGACACACGACATTGACATGACATTTTCTTTTATTTGGAGTCTTACAGGAATTGTGAATTTTTATTTCCTTTTAAAGCATTCCTAGAAAGGACATGATAAATGATTTGTACTAAAGATATAAATGTATTGTAAGAATTAAACTGATATCCCTCCCTAAGATACTTGCCCTTTAGCAAAAGACAAGGAATACGGTGCTGAGTAAATTTTTCTCAATATTAGATTCAGGCATCTGGATGCAGGTGGATGAGGTGCATCATTGGAGTGGGAAGACTTTGGGGAGCCTATTAATCTTACTGTGAATGCAGTTGACCATTCTTTCATATGTGAAACCCAGCCATGAGGTAGAATAGTACTTTATAATTCAGGTTTTACTTTATATATAGTGCTGTGATGGTTTTTCAATTATTTTGAGCAGTTATTACTCTAATTTATTTGAATTTTTATAATAATTAATCCATGCCCTAATTGTGTTCTAGTGTACTTTCTTTGTAGAGATTATAAAGTCAGTATATTTTTCATCTCAATAACATTTCCATTCAATGCTTGATACTTTAGAGTCACTGAATGCAAGATTATGTCTCTACCTGTTAGGAAGAGTTTTATTATATAATTCCTTCTGCATAAAATTATGGTCAAGTCCTCTAAGAGTCAAAATATAATAGTACTAGTCATGCTAACTTAAAGAGAAAACATAATAATGACATTTGGTTCAATATGTAAATACAAAAGTATTCAATATACCATAGTATTTCAAGAATGCTCATTTGCTTTACTGATAAAAATCATTCCATTTAGAATATTTCATTTAGATTATTTTAATGATTGTTCTATTGTCATGATGCAGTGAAATGCAAAGTGAATAAATAGAATGGAAATTCTTAAACACTAGTCTTTAAAATTCTGCAGACTACCCTTATTTACAGATGCATGCCTAGCCAATAAAAAAGGCTCTTCTTTCATGTTCTTCTTAAAAGCAGTCTTTAAAATATCTGCTTGGAATGTTATATCAGTCAAGATAGGCTAAGTGATGCAAAAGAAGTAGGCAGCATCAAAATTTAAATGACTTATGTATTACTTTTCTATCCTTGCATAACAAATTACCCCAAACTTGGAGACTTAATTCTAATTTATTGTCTCACTATTTCAGTGGATCAGAAGTTCTGGTATTAATGTAGCTGCTTTCACCAGGGTCTCACCAGGTTGAAATCAAAGTGTCAGCTGGGTCTCTGATCTCATCTGAGACTTGAAATCATTCTCCAGACTCATTCAAATCATTGACAGAATTAAGTTCTAGCAGTTGATAAACTGAGATCTCAGATTTCTTGCTCGCTGCCAGATAATGACTCTAAACTCTTAGAGATTACCTTCAGGTCCTAGCATGTGGCCCTCTAACAACATAGTATCTTACTTCTTCAATGTCAGCAGGAAAATTTCACTCTGATCTGCTATAGGGGAGTCTTTGTAATGTAATACATGTGTCTATTTCATCACCACTGCTGTATAAGTCAACTGATCAAAGTAGCGACTATCTCGTGATAGTTATAGATCCTATCACACTCTAGGGACAGAATTTGATAGGACATGTACACTAGGGAGCAAGATTATTGAGAGTCAGTTTAGAAATCTGCTCAACACACTTTTTCAAGATCAATGTTTTGTTTTGTTTTGTTTTGTTTTGTTTTGTTTTAGCTTCCTCCAAGTCTCTTGCAGGTATGTGTGACTCTCCAGGGTAGTCATCCTTCATAGTTAGCAATCCTCACTGCTTCAATCTTTTGGCACTGCTACATCTACATGACACTTCTTCCTCAACTGTCTTGGAAGGGAAGAGAGCACTGGAGAGATAAGAACCAGCAATTAAATATTTCCAGCCTAAAGTGATATATGTCACTCCTATTCACATTTTATCAGTCAGTGAGAGCCAAATGGCTCTGCCTAACTACAACAAAGGGAAAAGGAATCTCCCCACACATTTGGAAGGAGATGATATTCAGATATTTGTAAATAGTAGAAATGCCTAATGCAAAGTTTTTATATCTATCTCAGGCCCCTTTCTCATAGGTGAATAATGTATTATTGTAGGATAAGTTTTTATTCTTAAAGTGCTTTAGTAAGTTATAATCTACACATCATAAAGTTCACACATTTAAAGTATATATTCAGTGATGTTTAGTATATTTACCAGATGAGTTATTGAATGTGTAACTTTAGTAAACATTTAAGTGTCTACTGTTTATGTGACAATATTAAATCTAACATAGATAAAAAGAAAAAAAAGTTTTTACATTTTTGATCATAGTCTAGTTGAGGAGAAAGCGAACATATAGGAAATCAGTAGTGAACAAGCTCAAGTATTTATACTATAAGAAAATACCCAAAACATGATTGCAAATTGGGAAGGTAAATTGCCTTTACTGAATGTCTACTATTTGACAGCCATCAGGCCAGATGTCTTATATATACTATCTCATGCAAGTATCATAATAATACTGTTTTCTTCATTTTTGCAGTTTTGGAAGCTAAGGCTCAGAGCAGTTACATGTCTTCCTCAATTTCATGCAGCTAGAAACTGAGTCAGAATTCACTCTCAGTTCATTCTTAATCTAAAACCCAGGTTTTTATACTACATAACATTTTCATAGCAACAGATATAAAGCAAGTAGAGTGCAGTCTATCTGGGAGTATACTGGTAGAACATCATTTTAAAGACAGGGTTAGACATAAGTTGGTAAAATGTTGGTTCCTGTGTGTGGGAGTGTGTGTGTGTGTGTGCGTGCGCACATGCACACATTTGTGGCTATGTGTATATTAACTGCACCTCACTTACCTTCACAAAAATAAACATTAGGATCTCAAACAACATCAGGACAATCTCAAGTCCTTCCATCTACTTTTCTGTTATAAAGCATTGGTAAATTTATTTGTTCAATCAGAAAATATTTATAGAGAACAAGCTATGTCCCCTAGTACCTACTCTGTTGTATCCTGAGATAAATAGTTTGATTTTTTTTTTTACTTTACAATATTGTATTTGTTTTGCCATACATCAACATGAATTCACCACAGGTATACACGTGTTCCCCATCCTGAACCCCTCCTCCCTCCTCCTTCCCTGTACCATCCCTCTGGGTCATCCCAGTGCACCAGCCCTAAGCATCCAGTGTCATGCATCAAACCTGGACTGGCAATTCGTTTCATATATGATATTATACATATTTCAATGCCATTCTCCCAAATCATCCCAGCCTCTCCCTCTCCCACAGAGTCCAAAAGCCTGTTCTATACATCTGTGTCTCTTTTGCTGTCTCACATACAGGGTTTCCTACAATAAAGATCATATAAGGTGAGTAATGGAGGTTCATAGTGCTATTGAAGCTAAGTAGTTAAAGGTAATTGGTACTTAGAGGCAGACCAAGGAATGCCTATTAAAAAAATAATGTAAGAAGGGAACCTGAAAAGTAAGTAAAAGTTTTTGGACAAAGAAGAGGATAGAAAGTGCCATTTATGTAGCAAGAATGTCATGATCAAAGTAGCAGAAACAGGAAAGCAAAGAAAGTATTGGGGAAAATATAAACCGTCATGGTTTCTTGAACACAGGGAATATAAACCAGAGTAGTGGAAGATAATAGAAGGCTTTGAATGGAACTCTTTGGCGAGAGTTTTATAACTTTCTATTGATGTCAAGGCACTTGTAGTAACCTCTAAGGAGGAAAGAAGAGATCCAAAAATTTGGAAGAATATTGGACTCAGCATCCTTCAACATGAAGTTCATGGCTTTGTAATGTAACCCTGAGTCTTGAGGAAGGAGGGTATTCCTCTGGCATTATAGGCTTGATATTGTGTTGATGAAATTTTGTGCCTTTGATATAGATATAAGGATTGGTAAGAAATTAACCGTCATAATGTGAAATATGTCTGAATTTTTAGATACTTGGGGAGATCCAAATTGTAATCTGAAATGTGAAAGCTGTTCTTACTTGCAAGGCTTATCCCTTTCATGTAGCTAGCAGAATAAACCTTGTTGAAAACACGCTTCTGACTCACAGGAGATATCTGAAGGTGTGCATTCTACAAGACATGTAAAGAAACTTGGGACTTGTTTCTTCAGGAAGAAGTAGCATATCCTGGGGAGGGGGGAGGGAAGGCGGGAGCGAGACTTTTTCAAAGAAGATATTCATCAAGACAGAGACTATGGGAAGAAGGACAAATGACTGACATGAGGAAGTATGTAGTGGTCATGTGGAATACCCCAAATATTCAGACAGAAGCTGAGCACCAAAGAATTGATGCTTTTGAACTGTGGTGTTGGAGAAGACTCTTGAAAGTACCTTGGACTTCAAGGAGATCCAACCAGTCTATCCTAAAGGAGATCAGTCCTGGGTGTTCATTGGAAGGACTGATGTTGAAGCTGAAACTCCAATACTTTGGCCACCTGATGTGAAAAGTTGACTCATTTGAAAAAATCCTGATGCTGGGAAAGATTGAGGGCAGGAGGAGGAGGCGATGACAGGATAATATGGTTGGATGGCATCACCAACTCAATGGACATGAGTTTGGGTAGACTCCGGGAGTTGGTGATGGACAGGGAGGCCTGCCGTGCTGTGATTCATGGGGTCACAATGAGTCGGACATGACTTAGTGACTGAACTGAATTAAAGGTCTCAAGCTTTTTTGCATGATACAAAGGGAAGAGGTAGCTACACTAGATGTGTAATACTCACATTTCCACCCCCTTTTCTCTGTATAGCAAAGCAAAGTGAAGTCATTCAGTTGTGTCAGACTCTTTGCGACCCTGTGGACTGTAGCCCACCAGGCTCCTCAATCCACGGAATTCTCTAGGCAAGAATACTGGAGTGGGTTGCCATTTCCTTCTCCAGGGGATCTTCCAGACCCAGGGATCAAACCTGAGTCTCCTGCATTAAAAGCAGACACTTTACTGTCTAAACTGCCAGGGAAGCTCTTCCTTTTTGCCAAGATTGTGTGTATATGGAAGAGAGAAGCAAACGAGCCTGCTCCCCTCTCTGCCACAGTCACTGACAGCTGTCAGAAACAGCATCATTGTGTACTGGAGGGTGGTAAGTGTTTCTGTCTTCACACAACATCTCTGTTAGACAACAGCTTCTCCCATTCCTGGCTTTGAGGCTAGATAAAAATAACTTGATAACTTATGTGACAAAACAGAGAAACTTACCACACTGGTTAAATTTCTGGTAGCTCTTATACTCTCTGTGAACTTTGGCACGTTTCCTGGCTAAATCTGAACTGAACTATGCCTGAGAATTGAGCTAGGAGTGACTCCCATCCTGATCACCAAACTCTTATCAGCATGCTGCCAGAAGACAAAAGGGACTTACCAAAATCAATAAAAGTGCTTATATTAACCTCTTGTAGTAAGAGGGATTCAGTAAAAAGAAACCCTCTTTGACAGTAAAACTGGGGTTCTGAGTTGTACCATTTTAGAGTAGATATTCAATGTAGAAATTTGGCATTTTATAGTATCGCCTACATTCCCCAGTCTAATTCCTTTTGTTGGGAGAGGATGGGCCACAGAGACTTTCACTCATATTCTGTAATCACTCATATTCTGACAAAGAGCTTTGGGTTTGTTTGAAGAAATTCAGATCAGTTCTTGATATAAAAGTCAAATCTTTTCCAAGATGTTGAGATTGATTTAGAGACCTAGGCAAGCATAGACAGGCTAGTGGCTGTTTCTTTGTTTTGGATTGAAGGTCTATGGTAGATGGCAGGGGAAGACAGTATGGTCCATGGTTGACACAGCTACTAGATATGGAGGATAAGGAATGCTTCCAGAATTTATAACTTGATGGCATTAAGGGGGTATGCCAGGAATGGACTTATTTACAATTTGAGAAATGGTGAAGTATCACAGAGTGTTTGAAACAACATACTCTCTAGGTGGTGTTAGTGTAAATATGTATACTCTTCTTTTGGTAAATTGTTTTATTGCCTAAGAATAAGTCTTTGATGGTGTAGAGAACTCCAAGGAAGTGCTCATGACTTTTTCTGACAACCCAGAAGGAGTTATTGGAAAATACCTCTTAATATGAAACAATATGGTGACATTCTTATGGAAGGCTGTAGAAAAGAGTGCTACAGTTTGATGAACATCCTGAGAATCCTTTTAGGAATTTTAGTACAACTTCAAAAATATTCAACTGATCAAGTAGAGGAGAAAAAAGATTACAATACATTTAAGTGTATAGATACTTGCAGGCCAAATAAATCGGCCAATATTTTGGCTTAGACTGAGCTCAATCTTAGTGGCTGAGGGATACGAGCCATAGAAAGACTGATTGGGGTGCAGGTGGCAAATGCAAAGGTGAAGCATCTTGATCCTCAGTTCCAGAGAATGCCATGGTAAGCCTGTCTTTCTTGGTTTGCTTTTGTTTTCCCATGAGCAAGTGGTTATTTAATGGTAAGCTGTGTGCTCCTGGAAGGTTACTCCCTAATATGGATTTGATTTTGATGTCTTAATTATTAAATATTGGGCAGATTTTGAGGGTATGGTGTTGCTTTCTAACATGGCTAGGGGATTCATTTGCTTGATAACCCTTCAAGTAGACTGCCCTTGTTGCATTGTTCTTTTGTTTTCTTTTGTTTTGTTTTAATGTAAGTTGTGGTTAAGGATCCTAGAAATCACCTAGAAATCCATTATCAAGTGAATTTGACTGACCAGCTTCAGAATTCCTTTAGATTTGTTTAATACTTTACTAACTGCAGTGGGTGAAATAGGAGGTAAGAGAGCAGTGACTTAGACAACAAAAACTCCATCCTTTCCTTCTCTTCCTTTTCTGAACTAAACAATCACTTCAAACATAAATCAATTTAGCACTCACAGTTTCTGGTACAAATGTAGTTATACTACATTTGTATCATTTGTCTCTATCTGAGTCTCTATCTCTATATAAAACTGCTTATATTCCAAGGTAGCATACAAGAAATAATTAATTCTGAAGTAAAAAAATAATGTTTGCTTAAATAATTAATTTAAAATTATCTAATTTCTTCAAAAAGACACATATTATTTATACTCCCCCCTTTTTTTGAAAACTCTCGCTGCTATGCTCTACTTTTGTTCTCTTTCAGTTCAGTTCAGTTCACTCACTCAGTCTTGTCCGACTCA